>JZLH01S0011771.1:9921-21641 GCA_001188425.1 Eucidaris tribuloides
ACTTTTTATAAACACTATTCTGTAACACTTTTATAAACACTTGAACACGTTTATCTGGAAATCATAAACACGTTTAATTAGAAATTCTGTGTATTGCCTATACAGGGTGGCCCAGAAAGAATACTACGAGTATGATAGCTAATTTCTTCACCATTATCGGCAAAATGTCATTAATTTTTATTTCGTTGGTTAGAACATTCTTTTTCCAATAAAATGATACCAAGATCATTGATTTTGAGTAAGGCGTTTTGACTCTAGGGCCATTCTTCGGAGGCAATGCAATTTCCCAGATTTGCCAATTTTTCAGCAGCGGCGGTCATCGGAACGCCGAGATATTCTGGCGTCTCAGCTTGCCATACCTGACAAACCGCGATGACAAAGGGCTGGAATGCCCTCGCTTTCATAAGGAAGACGATGCGAGCTACATCTCCATTGTCATCGTGGTTTGTCTGGTATGGCAAGTGAGACGCCAGAATATTTCGGTATTCTGATGATCACCGGAGTGTACAAAATAGTAAATTTGGGAAACGGCATTGCGTCCGAAAAATAGCCCTCAGATCCAAACACCTCAATCAAAATGAATGATCATGGTATTATTTTGTTGGAAAAAGAATGTTCTAACCCATGAACTAGTCACCAATGACATTTTGTGAATGATTTTGAAGAAATTAACCATCGCATCTGTAGCATTCTTTTTGGGCCACGCTGCATATCAAAAGTACATGTTTATTTCTGGAACACTTCATAAACACTTGAGTACGGTTCATAAACAAGTTTAAGTGTTTATAAGTGTTGAAATCATAAACACGTCAACAAACATTGCTTAGGTGTTCATAGAAATGTCTGTTTACGCGTTTATGATTTTCAACACATAAACACTTACACGTGCTTATGATTTCATATTAAACGTGTTCATGTGTTTACGAAGTTGCAGAATAAATTTGCTGTTCATCTCTGTATAATCTGTAAATAAGATCAAATGCTTGATCTGTTATTTTTTTTAATGACTCAGAAAAAGATTGATCCAACAGGATTCGAACCTGAAACCTACTGATATCCGGTCAGCGGCACAACCACCAGGCCACGCTGGGTAACGGCAATGCCACGGTTAACTTGGTTACAAATACCCGAGAATCATTCCTTACGTCTGAGCTCATTAATATTTACGAAGTGTTCCAGAAATAAACACGAACTTTTGAAATCATATAGGTGATACTATACACATAAATTCTAAGTAAACGTGTATATGATTCCCAGATAAACGTGTATAGGCCCTAGTGTTTATTAGTGTTACAGAAAAGTGTTTAAAAAGTTTATGTACAGTATAGGTCATTAAAGGGAAGAAGCGTTGTGTATGTAAAGGGATTGAACCATTTTTATTTTTTTACAATAAGAAGGAACCATAAAGCTATTGCAATCCATTCCCTATATACCCTCACAACAGAAAAAAAGGTTGAAGACGCTATATTTACCCGTTTAAAATATTGTCGAAGTTTGCCATCTGACATATCTGACAGTGTTTGAATCGGAATGAACAAATAAACACCCCAGAACGCAAAAGGTCGGACAGAATGCTGTCACTAATACAATATGTGCACTGTGCAGATACAAATTGGCACATTTATTATTCTCAGCCGATATGAAATTCTGCAACACAGCAGTCTATGGGGGAAAAGCTGGGGTCTCTGATTTTCACTTTTTTTAAAGCACTTAATGATCGTTTTAAACTGCAATTTTTTCAGGGCTTCATTTTTAAACCGATGGCATGGGGAATCATGTAAGCTCAAATTTTTTAAACTGGAAACATTGTTATACAATGCCTTTAACCCGATTTCTGACAGTTGACCAGCTATAATGACTTCGGCAAGAGATCCCTTACGGAAAACAATGTGGGGACTATATGTGAAAAAAAATGTCCCAACTTCACATGGTCCCCACAGAGTTACCATGTGAATATGGGACATTCACACTGTGTCCACACTGTGCCCGATAAGGGATCGGCTGCTCATTCTCAAAACGTTCAACGCGCCGACACGTTGGCGTTGCAACGTCTGCTTGACAGACAGTAATAAATTCATAATCCTGACAAGATATTCGGAATCATTTAATTTCTAACCATATGGATACAAAACAAGCCTCACATAATAATCACCAACTTGTTATATCTCTTCCTCTGCACAGGAAACAACACGCAAGAAACACAACATGCGTGGGATGCCTCTTAACAGATCCTGAATCTTAAAAAATGATGTCCGTTTGGCAATTCAAAATTGACTCAAGTTCTAAAACACATCTGCCAAAGAAAACAACAAATTGATACTTGAACATGTTCTCTCTCTCCACTCGTCATTCTACATGTACCAACAAGTCTGATGCCATGTAAGAAGTGAAAATTAAAGATACGACAGAGATTAACGACAAGGTCAATATAAAAATTTATCGACTTACCTGATTGATCGACGCCGATCTTTTAGGCTGGCAAATTTTCTCTCATCAACACCAAATTACGTAATTAAGTTGTCATTGTAAGGAGACGACACGAGATATTTGTCTCTCTCCGGCCCTCTTTCTCATGAACTGATGTGATGAGGTTGACTTATGATAAGGGATGAATCGCCTTGTTCAGACTTCTAGCGCTTGAGTTTTGCTGACCTTTTAATATTCCTTATGTTCGAGTATAGTCTGGTCAACTTTGTGATATAAAACTATTCAAGTTGAGCTCGTGTAATCGGCACAAAAATGTGTACTTTTGTTGTCTAGCTATTCGAATTAACAAACTCTTGCTAAGAAAACAGTGAACATAGAGATTGATTCATATTCCTGAACGCGTGTCTGATATTTTGTATACATATCGTACGATCGTCCACAATATGTGCGGGCGCAAGTGTGGGTGTACTGCATTTATTCAGATATATTTTTTGAGGCGAAATTTATCTAATTGGAAAACGATGTAAAAATCAATGTAATTGTAATTTGTTCTAAGTTTAACTGCAAAATTTAAAATATTAGTTGAATCAGTTTGACATGTTAGAGCATCTAAAATCTTCTGATGTTAAACCATGGTTACGCCCAATAACGTTTATTGACTACGAAAAACTTCTTACCTTTATTGGAGTAATGACAAGGTACTGCCCGTATCATAGGTAGTGAGCCCTCTTTTGACAAACAATTTACAGTCAACTCATTTTATCGTCGCAGACACATCCACCTCAGCTTTGCAGGGTGGCGTTGTGCTGCGCCATGGACATTTTATTAGTAAACCACGCAATTTACAATAAAACAGATTTTTATAAATTATGTAAATTTTTATTCACAACATGTACGATTGTTCCATCCATAACACCAAAAGCAATATTTACATAATTTTCATGGCGATAATACTCAAATCACTTCTTACAAAAATTGCATCAGAATTTCTAAATAACGATTACTCCACACCTAGCACGTCATCCTAGATTTCTTTTGTGTCCGGGGTTTCCCCCAAATTGTCCACATCATCTAGGGCTGATAGTTATACAATAAGGTGAAAATTGCGACAGTTGTAGGACGCGAGACTCTATGAATGCAAAGAAATGTTCACCTCCCGTCGACGACCCCCCCCCCAATCCCCGTGGAATGTGACTCATTAATAATCTCACCATTCTTACCATTGTTTCAACTTGAAGGCATTTTTAACGATGCTTCCAGCTTAAAGCCCAAGTTTAATTTCGGTAAATGGTAACAAAATGAAATTCTTTGCAATTATGTTTTAGATACACCTATTATGATCTATTAATACCCTGAAAATTGTTCAAATCCCGGGGGAGGGGGGTAGAGGCCCCCAAGATTTCTCATAGGTAATGTACATACCGCTAGATGCTCTCCTTTAATTCAAACATCATAATTTGCCACTATAAACAATTTTCAGTAGGTATGATGTTATTTTCTGATGTCTGGGGTGACAATAAGATACTTTGTGACAGACAAAAATTTGTCTGATCGACCAAAACTGTACTTGGGCTTTAAAACAAATCTGAGATTTTACTGATCCTCCATAATACTAGTGTCTTAAGTTCTAGCAAAGTTGAGCCTATTTTTCTAAGTGTATAGGTGGAATCATTACTGTCACACAAATGACACGAAAAACTTTATTGGAAAAAACAGGGACACTCTTATTACTCGGGGGAGTAAAATTTGACTCATAATGGAGTCAGCTGGGGGACAACTCTGTTTCGAGTTAAAGTGACCCCGATTTCCGAATTGATTTGACTCGGAATGGTGTGGGGTCAACTGAGAATCGAATTAACTCGAGTCAAATTAACCCGGAATCCAAGTCATTTTAACTCGGAATTTAGTAGGCTCACAGCTGACTCCATTCCGAGTCAAATTTTGACCCCATAGAAATAAGGGTGCATGGTAAAACCGGTCACTCATAAATTTCCTCCTTTTAAACCACTAAATGATCGTTTTGAAGATCACAGTTCGAGACTTTCATTTTCGGACCTTATCAGAGACAGTGATAGCTGAAGGAAGGATTGCGTAGCTCAGAATAAAACAAAGTAGGCCTACAAAAAACGGAAATGTTATTAAACGACGTCTTTAAATCCTGAGGAACAATATAAAATATACAAAAGCATCTTTCAGGTCTGGGGGACTCGTACACGAATGTGTTTTTGAGGGCCAAAGTGAAGGCACTACTGGTATTAAGAGGTAAGTTTGTGCTTTGGGCATCAACACTCTAATTTTCGATAGGGAATGGAGGCTGAAATTTGTGAAGTGCAAGTGTCCAACCCCCCCCCCAAAAAAAAAAAAAAAATAATAAAATAAAAAAAATCGTGGGAGGGGCGGCGCCAGGGTAAAATCTTAGGGAGTTCGAAAACTGTTAGGGGCGAAAATGTCAAAATACCTAAATTTGTATGAATTATATTGCGAAAACCCTATAAAAACCCTATGATTTTCTGAATTTTTAACATGATAGAGGCGCCCCCTTCCTCCCCCCCACCCCCCACCCCCCCCCGTGGCACCACCCCTGCATCAGGCATGGGAATTGTCCCCTATTCAATGACATTCAGTCGTATTGAAGAAGGTACTCAACCATATACATGTTTTAATACACCCATGCTCATAATATTATGGAATATTTTAGAGACATTTTAGAAGTTGTCATTTTTCCGTGAACGGTATGTCTGGGATTAATATTTGCTCACCCCAGGTGAAACAATTATAATCTAAGTTTTTTTCGACTCGACCACTAAAACCCTCGTGTTATAACATGCGGTATTGTTGTTGTGGGTCACCGTGGGTGGTTACGCGCGTTTATAGACTTGTAACAGAACACTATTCTGCATGTTAGTGATAAGTGACGTTAAATCAAAATTTATCAGTTTTCTGTGTTGTTTTTTAATTACTTTAATTTAATACTTTTTCATGATTTTTTTGTGGATTAAAAAAAAATTATTATATAATTGTTATTGCGCTCAAATGTGTTTTAGTTTTTCCTTTAGTCATCTCAAGAAATCCAGAAATTGCTTCACATACTGCGTTTTTGTGAAATAAACACTTGTCTTGAAAATTTTGGACGATGTAGGAGTAGAACTTAATTATCAACAAAATATTCCATAATTATGAGCATGAGTGTATCTATGCATGGGGAGCTGACCCTTATGGTATTTGATTATTTCGCATAATCCTCGGAAAAACCTACTGTGCTTCTTCTTCCCATTCACAATCTTGTTTTAGAAAGAATAAAATTAATACTACATAACCTTCAAATGTTCTAAATAAGTGTTCAGACCATTGTCTCATACTGGTATCACAACATTAGTATCACGACTGCATCAAACATCAATTTATGTTTTACGTGTAGTTTCTGTATACAGGCAGCATATCCTCAAATTCACAACCTATAAAGTTAGAAAGTTTGGCAACACGGCTTTCAGCTCTTTTATGCACGGTCATGATCATAGGCTGAAATCAGGGGAGGGGGATAGATGAGGGCGTAACCCCCCTTTTGATTGGAAGAAATTTAAAATAAAAAAATGCACAATAAAAAGGTAGGAATTTGGTCAACAGTTCAAAGGATTTACAACCAACCGCTGCATTATGTTCAGGAGATGTTCCCCCGATTTTTCTCAAAATTAGCATTACTATACAAGCGAGCAAAATAATGCCTTCCCACCCCGCCCTCAACTGTTGGAAATCTGTTGAGGCCCACTTTGATTGATACAAATTTTTCGAGGCTCACCCTTACAAAACAAAATAGCAATAAAGCGTTACCTACTTAACTTACTAACGAAAATAATGAACCGATTGTGTGGTCCTCTCATGAGTGTCTACAATGATTATTCAAAATGAAACAGAATAATGCTGCATTCCAGTTATGTCAAACAAAATCAGAAAGACATTTATTTTGTGTAATACAAAATCAGACAGAAATTTATTTAGTTTCATAGTCATACAAGATCAGATAGACAAAAAATTATTATATTACATTTTTATTATCATGGTCGACCTCGCAGCCCAGTAGTATGCCGCGGACCACCAGTTAGGAAGCGCTGTAATGGGACGTCACAGTTATCGAAACGCTGTCCCAGGGATAGCCACAACGCACCAATAATTGACGTGATCAGACTTAAAACCTGTCCACCTGATCACGTAGATGGCGTTCGTGGTGGTGTAATCCAATGAGCCAAAGCGTGTTGATATTCGGGAAAACCGAATTTATAAGTTCTTTCACCTGGCGTCACACTTTCTGAAGATGGTGACGATATGTGATTTTCGTCGGCAGACAAAGCTTGCCGGAACTCGTCAGCATATACCTCAAAATATCGAGACGTTCGTGAAGGTTCTGATTGATCGGATTCGACATTTGCGACTCGAATATTCGCGAATTCATGCAAATTGTTCGCACTAACATTCGTGGCATGTTTTTGTTTTGTTTCATTGTGACGGGTTTTGGCGCCATAATCTATTGGACAACTGCTGTCTGCCAATCTATCAGGCATTCCGTTTGATCGTTCCATTCGATGGCTTAGTTCCTCCGTACCATCTCTAGAAAAGGGAGCAGATAGACGATTATCATTGATTGGCAATTTGTCGTTGAAACTGGAGCGTGTTTTCTTAACCTCATCGTGTACCAAGGGCTTAAAATCTGTAACTTGATGATAAACGTCTGGTCGTCCCTCGGGTGGTGTGTCTAAATACGATGCTACATTGAAGTCTCCTGCTCCTATCATTCGCTCGTCATCTGCTATCTTTGTGGCATGCGATCGGAAAAGTTTCTTCCTTGCAGACGGGAGTCTTATAGATCGATGGACGACACTATTAGATATCTGCGCCGACATTGTCGAGGAGTTAGCTGAAAGCATACTGTCTGCTTGCAACCTGCTCTCACTTAATCCTAACTCACTGCCAGTCTGCTGCTCAAGTTTACCGATCACGGATGTGGAGGACTGCGACGTATCCTCCTTCCTCTCTCGGTACTGAGCCAAGATGCTTTCCTTATCTCGTCGAGTTACTCTCCCTGGCAACACATTGATTGGACTTCGCTGAGGAAGCAGTGGACTCATCTTGGGCGTCGGTGAGGGCGGTAGACTTACTGTAGCGTCGAATTTCACGTGTCGGCTGGGTGACGAAGTTCTTTTCGAATGGAAGCCTTGACTGGTCACGTGATTTATGAAAGGCGAACCCGAAATATCAAGCGGTTCCATCGTAATGGATGCGTGTGATAAATCTGTGGTATCATCTAGGTTTGGTGAGTTTATCACTGCCTCTGGTAGAATCACGGCCTGTTCCTCGCGAGCAAAAGGTGATCCTTTGAAACAGGAGAAGGCGTTTGCGATCCTGAATTCGTCGTATTCGTCATTGGAAATCTCCAAGAACGACTCATCCCCACCGACCATCGAGACATTATTGCTGTTGTTTGATATGTTCGAATTATTGAGGTTGTCCTCTTTATCACTTTTCTTTTTTCGTCGAGAAGATTTCTTGTCGGTGCTAGTCTCCAACGCAGCCGGTTCTTCGTCGCTCTCAAGATTATGCTTGGAGTCTATTTGCACCAATTTTGCCAACAGTTTCTCGGCAGGTGCGTCTTTCGTTTCAAGTTCCTTCTTCATTCGTCGCTTTTTATATCTGTGAAGTCAAATCAACGAATAAAATGCCAGCATTCAATCTTCTTTTAAAATCCACATAAAAATCAACTCACTGCAGTGCAAATTGTGAGTGATCTTTAAGTCAAATAACGGCTGTATTCTGCGAGTTAATGGTTTGGATAATTATATAGACAAAGCAGAAATCTGGACAGTTATTGCATTACACATCATAGCATGGGTGTATCCAAGGTGTGTGTTTGTGTGTGTGTGTGTGGTGGGGGGGGGACGGGGTCGTGAGAGTCATACGACCCCCAACCCCCCCCAAAAAAAATAATAATAATAATGATAAAATAAAAATAAAAAATAAAATGGAAAGGTCCACATTTTTCCAAGATTTTTTTCGAGGACATTTTCATCTTTGCTGGTTACTTCATCTGAAAAGTTAAAAAAATCTGATCACCACCCACAAAATTGACATTTTAATCACACTCTTTGCTGTTTTATGTATTGCTAAAAAAGGTTGCACAATTTATGCATCAGGACCCTTGAATATTATAGACAATATGTATAAACGCAAGTTTATGGATTGAATAACACATTTTCTAACTCCCTTGTCTTTGAAAATTTTTGTTCTAATCTTTTTTGTGTACAGCAGGACAAAGCCCTGGCGGGGGGGGCGCGGCAGCTTCAAACATAATGCTGTACACATGCGTGACCAAATTATTCCAGACACTAAAAGTTTTTGTCTACTTGCTACAAACTATCTTCATCCGTTTTCCTGCGGTATTTTCCAGGGTTGTATACATCGCCTTTTCGCTAACCGGGATAACACTATTTCAGAAACTAGGAGGTAAAAGCTTGGGGACAAAAAATAAATGCCCTAATACGTTTAACAAGGTCTTTAAAAAAGCTTGGAAAAAATACCTAAATACGTCTGACAAGTCATTCGAAAACCACCCCTTTTTTGTTGAAAATCGGTGTTTCTTGATAGCCTTAACGCGTGCACACGCGGCTCGAGTCTAATACTTAAAAAACCCCACCCTTTATTTCGGTTTTGTTTGGTCACGCATGTGTACAGCATCATGTTTGACTCGACCCCCCCCCCCCGGAGGACAAGGCGGTAATCGTCTGATGTATCACTGACACGATTTACTCCAAACAAGGACATTGTAACATAAAGAGTCAGGAGGGTTAATAATTAATTTGGGCGTATATGGTATTAAACTATTTTCATTGAATGTTTTATTAATAACATGTAGGCATACAGAAATGAAAATATAAACTATACTGTAAGAATTGGTGCCAATTTACCAGGTGCACCGCTTTTTAAAGACGTAATTCTAAAAATAATGTCTACCCAGGGTAGCCACTTCAGTCAAACAGACTGCTCTACAGCATAACAAAAATGTTATTCTATTATAAAATGTTGAGCGCCTTGCTAGAAAGCAGAAGGTTCTATTTTTAAAAGTCTTTGCTAAGACCCGGCCGGGGCTCGAACCCACGACCTTCCTATCGTGAGGTGGACGCTGAAACCACTAGCCCGTCATGCCGGTGAATGTCATTATAATATTAGTCGAATCTCAGGCAAGTTACGGTAATTTTCTTGCGAAAATTCTGTTTGAAAAATATTTACGTATATCAAGTGAAATTATCACATGCATAAGGTATATACAAATATACATACAGATGCGTGCATCTATGTGTACCATTTCTATATATTTATTTGTAACGGGAATGTTTTATGCCACGTGTTTGAATGAACAGTTTGTACATATACTTGATACAGTTTACCAATACATTATTATTTTGTAACTCAACATAGTAATATAATAATGGGCATCTTTTCTACTTTCTTTCTCCTCATAATACACAGATGCATTATTTATCTTATTACCGGTTATGATTGTAATATTTTTTGTGATACAAATCACTATAGTGTTTATTTTAATATTTTGTATTATGTTATAGGACTATCACCCTTCTAAGCTAAGCTTATGTGTTAGTGCTTTTGAACCAATTGTACTCACTGAAATACAATTTATGATTTTTGTTGTTGTAATTTTGCGGTATAATGTGATAATGAACCGTACAAATAAATAAATAAATAAATAAATAAATAAATAAATAAATAAATAAATAAAAAAATAAATAAATATGTTAAAATCATACGAACTTTTTTCCGCAGCAGATGCAGACAATACAGCACAGTATAACGGTCGAAATGAGAAACCAGCCCGCCAGAGATAATATAATGATGTCGCCTTCCAAATAAGCAGCTGCCAAAGGAAACAAAACAACATCATTATTAATTATCATCTAAATGGGAGGTTTCAAGCACCGTGATATTAACGCGTATCGTTCGCGCAGACGAGAGGGTACATCGAAAAGGTTGTACACTGAGGAAAAATGTTGTACACATCCGGGAAATTTCGTATTTGCCTCTGGCTGACTGATGCCTGTGGCTAACTAGTTGATCCAGTTCTCCACACAAATAACGTATAACTAACCATATTTTTACAGGAATCACACTATATCGTTTACTCCTGTATAATGTGCTTGATTTGCTTTATTTACTAAATTAAGAGAAAAATGTGAATTATTTTGGATAAGAGGAATAACACGTTGTCTCACGAAGAGTAAAATCAGTGACCGCCATGCAGACTCTATATGATTTGTAGAGGATTTTACTAAATTTCACTTTTGGCAATTTTTTTGAAGTAAATTTAGATAATAATGATAATACTGGATGGCTTATTTTCAGTGGATATAGAAAATATTGTACTCCTTATGAAAATATCGGACTCGTCTGCGACTCGTCCGATATTTGTCGTAAGTCGTACAATATTTTCTTGTGTCCACCTCAAGCCATCCAATATTATATAAATCTTACAGTTTACTTGCTATACCTCATCATCTCATTGGGGGACCATGGACTTGTTTTTTCTTCGGGAGGGGGGGGGGGCGGGGAGGGTGTCATTACCGCTACTACCGG
This sequence comes from Eucidaris tribuloides, assembly GCA_001188425.1. Taxonomy (NCBI): domain Eukaryota; kingdom Metazoa; phylum Echinodermata; class Echinoidea; order Cidaroida; family Cidaridae; genus Eucidaris; species Eucidaris tribuloides. Next base: position 20,983 of record JZLH01S0011771.1, read on the forward strand.
GATGAACGGGTACAAAGGCCTTATCTCACTGGAGGAGAAAGGGGCGACTCAGGCGACTTAGGAGACCCCCAAAATGTCTTGCGCTCTCACCAAAGATAATCAGTTGTTTAACTAATTAATAATATAATTAATTAATTCATTCATTCATTAATCGATTTGACGGAGACGTGGCGGCGACCTCTCCGAGACTTTGGCGACAGTTGGCGACTGGAGTCTACGGGTCTTAGGCATGTTAGGGGAGTCGCGGAAAAATAAAACATGTTCGAATTTTTTGGAGACATCTCTGAGGCGTCGCTACAACGTCGTGGCGGGAGTCGTAGAATAATCAAACAATTTTCGGAGACTTCCAGTAACCCGCATGTCTCGGAGAAGTCTTTAAAGATCTGGATGTCTCTAACGTCGCGGCGATGTCTCCAAAGACTTGCTGGGGACTGAGAGAAGTCTCCACTAATCGAGCATGTTTGATTTTCCCGCGACTCCGCCTAGACCTGGCTAGTGTAAAAAAAAATTATGGAGATTTTAGTCGCCAACTATAGTCTCCAGGGCATTGAGATGTTTCTTCTTCTTCTTCTTCTTCTTCTTCTTCTTCTTCTTCTTCTTCTTCTTCTTCTTCTTCTTCCTCCTCTCTTCTTCTCCTCCTCTCTCTCTCTCTCTCTCTC
>JZLH01S0011771.1:26411-37165 GCA_001188425.1 Eucidaris tribuloides
CGTGAAGTCAATAAACCAACAGTTACGTTTTGTCCATTCGTATACACTGTGCAAGGAATGACCTAGTCTCGGTTACAGACTACGCGACTTCCAACTCCAGAGTACACTCATTCCGATTTTTTTAAACCTCCACAGTAGGCCTACATTCATTCTCAAATTTGTTCTACATCCAGAGAACAAGCACTCTCCGAACCCTTTTTTACCTCCAGGGTACACTCACTCCCCGATTTTCCACCTTCAGAGTACATTCACTCTCCAAATTTTTCTACCTCCAGAGTACACGCACACTCCGACTTTTTCTACCTCCAGAGTACACTCACTCTCCAAATTTGTCTACCTCCAGAGTACACGCACTCTCAGATTTTTCTACCTCTAGAGTACACTCACTCTCCTGTACCTTTTCTATCTCTAGAGCACAATCACTCTGCCTTAGTCGTTGTTTGCAGAACTAAAGAAAGGACATCAAGATACAAAAGTGTCTTAGTCAAAGCAGTTGACTGAACATAGTAGTTTCCTGAATAATATTGGATGGGCTATTTTAAACGTCTGGAAGCCAGACTAGGAATGACGGTGAAAGAATCCCCCCCCCCCCACCCCATTCATACCGAACTACATTCTGAAAGGCACCCCTACCTCTGGTAATGGTTACATTTGATTTACCGCTCTTACTGGGGAATTTTCCTGGGTATTTTTGAAAATATTGGACCTCTGCCCCTCGCAGTATCTGTGGTATCCTTCCACCCACCCCTAGTATTTTCCAAGATATTAGACCCCTATCTCTGCCCCTATCAAGGGGACTTCCAGAAATTTCACTCAGGTAGCAAACCTTTTGATCCCCACCCCTTCCCCCTTCCCCTATTTCAACCTTTTTGGGTATTTATCATGAATTCAACGAAAAGTATCCCTATTTTAGCATTTCTCGGGTGAAATTCACTTGAGAAGCCTGGCCGATAATGACCCTCTTACCCGAGAAATGTGATACGTGCATGCGACCAACCTGACCCAGGAAGTGTGTAGGGGATGTAGTTGTAAGAAGAATGAAAGGCCCTCGGTAATCCCAGGGTAAAATTTGAGTATTTGGGAACGCGACAGATTTTATCCTGATTCGTCGCTTATCAAGAAGCTCCAATGAAACTAAGTTATTCTGTGACTTTTTCGCCTTTTTTCGCTTATCCCGTTATGAGCATTACCTATATAATCATGGTTTCTGTTTGTCCTTTGTTTGTGTTTACTTTTATTTCTTTTTGTTTATTTTATGGTTCTTCAAATATTCTGCTTCTCTTTGCTTGTTCTTCAAGCTTTTTGAGGACTTCACAAAAAACATCGAACGTATACGTAGCCCAACTTACCAGGGCATCTCTCCAAGGCACAGTGCACATTCTGGGTACGAACACCAGTACACGCATTCTCATCAGGGTTCCCGCAGGTTCTGTCTCGGGTCTTGACTCCTGAACCACACGAATGGGAACAGCGAGACCACTCCGACCAGTCATTCCACCATGCATCTGAAAATCGGTAAACTGTTGTAAAAGAATAATTAAAGATTATGTATTTGTGAATTATCCCCAGACATAGCCCCCCCCCCCCATTGTCTTCCACCTCAGAGGTACCAAATGGGCTGACCCTGGGCATAGTTTGAGGAACAATGACCTACTTCAAAATAAACCAAAAAACTTGAAAACTACCTAGTTTTGGCACTTAGGACCCTGCACCTGGCAACCCTCAAGGTGTACCAGTTGAGGAACCCTGAATTAAAGCCAGAGTAAGGGATTTGCACATCAGAAAATGGTAAAATGAATGAAATCAGATCAAATTGTTCACAATAAGAAGATTAGTATAAATAAACACCTGTCATAGAACCTTTGAGTAGAATACGCAGTTTTGGTGAAAATTTGGACAATTAAACTTTATAATTTACAGTGACGTCGACGTGCACGGCCGTTCCAAAATTGTCCGACCAGCCGTTAGCCGAAGGTCGCGCGTAGTTTAGCCGTTTAACCAATCAGTGCGCTGCGCTGGTCTTGCGACGGTACACATAACCGCAATTCGCAATTTGAGCAAAATTCAAACTCACGGAAAGAACAACATTCTGGTAACATGTCGTTATTACTTTTTCTCATAAAACAACAAATTCATGACGTATGGATCTCAAACTTTCAACACACCATTTGTAACTACTAAACTACCGTTGGTTTTGATAATGAAGGGAACTAATGGACTTGCAAATCCCTGACACAATCTTTAACTCCCGTAAGGATCATTTCCACCAAGTTTGGTCTAAATACAATCATCATGAGTACGAACGAAGAAGATGAGAATGTAAACAAGTTTAAGCAGGACGCACGATGCACAATGGATAACGTCCGAAAAGTGATCGCAATAGCTCCCTTGAGTTTTCAGTGCAGGTGAGAGATGTTGGGGCTGAGAAGTCACATATCCTTAGCAAACCCAAACCAAAATAAAAATACTAAGAGAGAAAGTGACTATTCCCGCCACTTTGCCCGGATGGGAGTGGTGAGGTGGACCGCAAATGTAACTCGTACAGTGTCCAAAAACAGAGAATTTAGAAATTCATTACATTTTGTGGATTTCGTCTTCCACTGATGAATGAATAGTGGGCAACCATTCAATATCCTTGAATGATACATTGACAATGATTATGTTACATAATTGTTTTATTAGCCTGTGGTTTTCTACATATTCTGATGTCCATAGATTTACATGGAAGTGATCCCACCACGGCAGGGGAAGGTTCAATTTGTCATATTGTATTAATTTTAAATATATGCCATATGAATACTCTTTCCAGTGGGTACGTCAGGACAAACTACGTCTGCGCAACATCGTAATAATGTCTGATTACTGTTACTTAGGTGTATATGAAAGGTATTATAACGTAAATGGGAACATTGACGATGTGAGACGTACCTTCAGGCCGCAGAGGAATGGCCGAGAGGTAATCACGTTCATGAGTTGCGGAGCCCAATCTCGCTTGGAGGTAAGAGTCGAGGTAACCATTATTTGTATTTGAAGTTCTGCTGCCCATTTCATAGGTGTTCCTGGTGTCTGCACTGACTTCGTTTTCGTTACGATATCTCTGAGCATTGCCAAAACCTGTTTGACCTGGTCCCAGCAATGCTTGATTAGTGCCTGCTGGGCCGGGCCCTTGTTGCACAGCGTTATTGTTACTTAAAACACCTTCTCGTGGTGAGTACCCAGGATATACAATCGCCTCATGATTCCTTTCACCACCTCCTACAATAGCAGGTGGGGCTATCTCTGGTGTATTCCCCGGTGTCTGACCTCCGCGACCTCTGTTAGTTGTGTCCAGCTCCCACTCGTGGCCAAACTGTCTCTCAAATGCCACCCATGCTTCACGATCTGACGTAGAATCTGTATTTCTGCCATTTGGGAGAACTTGTTGACGAACGCCTGGCTCAGGGCTTTCTTGTAAAACCGAAGTCTCTAGTACATTGGGAAGTATAGATTGATCAATCCGTTCATTTCCAGGCAAAGGCCTTCTCGAAGTCGCCACTGGTTGTAATCCAATGCCATCTATCTGAGGTTGGATGCTTCCTGAAATTCTACTTGAAACTCCTCCTGATGTTCCGACGTCTTCCGTTATGGGATTTTCATTTCCTTGAAAGTTAGTTTGTTGCTCTACTGAGGGCTCCACTACAGCTCCAGAAACTTCAGTATCACTTTCGAGACTACTTGGCAACAAACTGTCGCTCTGTGAATAGCTGTAGCTGGAAGACGACAACGAGCTATAGTCCAACGATTGAGAGAATGAGGATGAAAATGAAGATGAATTCAGTAAGGACGAACTATGCCCTTCCTCGTCTTCAACGTTAACTTCGTTTGGCGATCCAAAGTCAGGCGAAATGTTAGTCGGTTCTTCCTCGTTTGTCGTTGTCGGGATAATAACTTGACCGGATGAGATATGAGTGCCGCCGTTCTGTTCAGCAATATTCCCTCCAGTTCTCCTTTCAAAACGTTCACTGTCACGCAACGCACGCTCTTCACTATGCGTAAGTTGTTGACTTTCTTCATTTGAATCATCAATGGAAGACGAAATAACGCTAGACTCAAAAACTTGATCCCATATTTGATCCTCGACACTTTCGCCCTCGAGTCCGTTCATGATGCTGGATTCAGGTTCTAGGCCAATGCCTAATGTTCCGTATTCGTCATACAACTGGCTATCTCCAAAAGAAAGGGCAGACTCATTGTGGAAGTCAGGAGAAATGCCACTATCTTCTCCAGCATTATTTTCACCAATTGTCAATTCTCCGTTGTCAAGTGTTGGATACTGACTATCAATTCTCTCAGACTCATCATATTCTTCACCAGTTGTCTCCACATTTGAGTTGCCATATTCCTCATTGACAGGCAAAATACTATCAGTCACAGACAACCTAGAACTGTTATCGACATCATTTGATGATAAATGACCATCATTTCGTTGAACATCATCCGCTGAAGGATTGTCGTCATTGATAGGAACTTCCGTTTCAGATCTGACAATTCCATAATCTCCTCCGTCAGACATAAGCACACTGTATTCCATACTTTCAGAGAAAGACAGGGTTTGTTCCTCTTCAGCGTTTGGTTCGTTGTAGTATGCATTGTCTTGTGCACTCTCTGTCCATTCTTCTTCGTTATCTGGTAACACCCCTGGTGTATAATCTTCAGCAGAGGAAATGCCACCATTATCCTGTTCATTGACATTTACGTCGTTCATGATCTGATCATTTTGATTATCGTTCCTGGGAGATTCTGGGGTAAACGACACCACAGCAGACCTGAAATCTTGATCCAAAGTCTGGTCAATACCTTGGCTTCCACCGATGATGCCGGATTCAAGTTGCAATCCATTTTCTGATATTCCGTTCTCAAAATAAACTTCACTGCCTTCAGGTAAAGCAGACAGCTCAGTTTCGGAGGCTGGTGAAATGAAGCCTGCTCCTCCGCCGCTGTTAGCGGTATCTTGTGGTTGAGAGACTTCGTTATTCATAGGTATACTATCATAAATTATGGAACTTTCAGGGATTGAGGGTATCACGTTATATACGTTATCTTCTGGTGAAACTTGTCCATCAGTTCGAGTGAATGCATAATCGGTTACTCTGTCATCAACATGCAGCTGACTGCCTCCAGCTGACGCTGACATACCATTTTCGGAGCCAGGTGAAATGATATTTTCTTCCTCACCATTATGTCCGGTATTCTGTGACTGGGAAACTTCGGTATTCATATGTATTCTATCATAGTTTATGGAACTTTCAAGGATTGAAGGTATCACATTATCATATTCGTAATCATATTCCGACACTTGTTCGTCAGATGTACTGGGTGTATTCTCCACTTCGCTGCTTGTAATTCTGTCATTTGAATATCCTTGACTGCCTTGAGATGGCGCTGATAACATATTTTCATAATCCTGTGAAAGGACGCTGTCTTCTGCGATGCTGCTCCGACTGTTCTGTGACTGGGAAACTCCGTTATTTATGGGGAACTGATCATAAGTCATTGGACTTTCACCGAGAGTTGGTACGATACTATACTCGTAACTTGTTTCCGAAAACTGCTCTTCGGATGCACTTTGGAGTCCTTCAGGAATACTATCTAAATATTCCACTTCACTGTTTATGACGGTGTTATTGCCGGAAGATGAAGCTAGCAGTTCGCTTTCATAGTCCGTTGAGATGGTATCTCCTTCTGAATGAATTTGTTCAATAACCGTGTTTGCGTCATCCTGACTGGAACCTTCTTCTGACTCGTAATACTCCGTATTGGGACCGCTACTTTCTTCCTCCAATAAACTGGCGTATTCCGCGTAGTAGTCCAGGGTGCTGGAAGGGATGGGATGGCGACTTAACGCAGGATGCCGATTATAGGTATTATACCACTGACGGTCATTCCTCATGGCTTCCCGATTACTGGATGGACGAGGTGGCCGTGCAGGTTGCTCATTACCGTTTCCCGTATCTTCCCGTTGATCGTTGTCTTGAACAGTCGTTGGAGCAGAGGTAGGAGCTACTGTAGTGACGTCATGTCCCGCAGTAGACAGCACGTGATTTATTTCATTGGATGACGATATCAGACTGTATTCATCTTCAAATGCAGAGTCCGATGCTCCAGAATAAGATGAAGGAAAGGATTCGTTTCCAATATGTGCTTCTGACGATGACAAAGTGGGTACAGTTTCATTCATGCGACTTTCGTTCGTTGGGAGTTGAGTCTGCAGTGGATGCGGCGTCGTATGTGGAAAGTGATCCGACGTGTTACCCTGTGCAGTAGAAGTGTTATAATGGCTGGTATCAAAATTTGGTCTGCGTTCTTCCTCATCGTCCTCATCACCTGGCAAGGGTGGTAGCCTTCGTAAAAACGTTCTCGTAGCCGGAGACAAGTTTTGCAGTCTGTTCATGTGCAATATTTGCAATTGTCGCATATCGTTTAGAAGTCTTTCCCGATCAAGATGTGGCTGCGGCCGCGATTGGCTTCGAGGTGTGTGCGGTCGTTGCTGTTGCCGATTTCTGGGTTGTTGAGGACGACGAACGCCGCCATTGGTTTGTTGCCGACGACGGCCTTGAGGTTGTGACGTAGTTTGTCGAGGTGGTAGCTGTTGCTGAGGTTGCTCGTTCCTGTGTTGTTGCCATTCAGGTGGACGAGGCGTTGTGTTTGGAAGCTGACTCGGTGTACTACCTGGTCCGGCAGCATTGTATTCGTTTCTAGGACGAGGGTGCGTTCTTTCTTCATCGTCACCGGGAAGCGGTGATAGTCTTTGCAAAGACGTTCGAATGCCAGATGGCAAATTTTGCAATCTATTGCGATGAAGTATTTGTAGCTGTCGCAGATCATTTAAAAGCCTGTCTCTATCAAGTTGTTGATGCTGTTGTACATGGTTGCGGCGTATGTCTGGCCGTTGTTGTACATGGTTGCGGCGTGGGTCTGGCCGTTGTTGTACATGGTTGCGGCGTGTGTCTGGCCGTTGTTGTACATTGTGGCGGCGTGTGTCGGGCCGTTGTTGTACATGGTTACGGCGTGTCTCTGGTCGTAGTTGTTGTTGTCGTTGCTGTTGTGTTTGTGGTTGTTGTTGTTGAGATCTGAGTCTTTGTCGAGGGTGGACAGCACCGTTCTCGCGTTGATGATAATAGATTTGAGTTTGGGACGGAGTCTGTCGAGGTGGTTGCTGTTGATGTTCGCGCGTTCGTGACGGGGTCGTTGCACTTGTGATCGTGGCGGAGGGGATGATGTCCTCGGGGACTGACTTTGCAGGCTAGTCATTCCTCGAAATGACGGTCGACTCGCAGAGGGTGATAAGTTACGCTGCCTATTCTGACGTGGCATTTGTGGTTGTTGTGGCTGAAGTTGGTTTCGGCGTGTATGTTGCTGTTGGCCGGAAATAATTCCTGGATTTTGAATCCTGCGGTTAGATTGTAGTTGCTGACGGTTGTGGTACCTAATCTGTTGAGCAGGAGGCCCCTGTTGATGTTGTTGCACACGTTGTTGTTGTTGATTTAATCGTGGTTGTGGTTCGATTCGTTCTCTTGGAGATGCCCGCCGATCACTTTGATATACAGCATGTTCAGATTGTTGTTGCTGCCGTTCTCGGTCTGAGTTACGCTCTTGTGGTAGCATTGGCTGTCTCACAATCTGTTGCTGCCTTTGCTCGTCATGCAGATCACTTATTCTTTGTTGCAGCCTGTCGAGATACTGTTGCGGGATCTGAAATGGCCTTGCTTGTTGTGACCCGTCTCTGACTTGTGTGTCGGAATTTTGAGTAATGCCCTTTTGCTGTTGATAACTTTGCTCTGGTCCTTCATATCGCCGCTGTCGATGTGGTCCTGTCCTTTGATCATATATCTCATTTCCTCGTTGCCGCATTTGTTTCTGGTTTGGTGCAACTTGTTGGTTAATGGCGTGCCTTCCCGGTTGCAAGCGAGGTAGCACATGTCGCGTTCGTTGTTGTTGGACAGTGTTACGAAGTCCAATACGTCGTGACTGCTGAGACGGCGTCTGACGTAGTGCCCAATTCCCAGCTTGTGATACTTCGCGTTGGTGTTGTACGGGTTGCGATGCATGTGGCAGCGAAGCGGAATATCCTCTATGTCGAAACTGTGATTTTGACCAGTTTTCTTCGGTGTTAGGATTATACAAAGGTGTCCGACGTGGAACTGCTACTTGATATTCGGTTGTTTGTTTATGAGACTGCAGGCCTCTGACGTCATTTCTCGTCTGTTGTACATGGTTGCGTGGTGTGTCTGGCCGTTGTTGTTGTTGTTTTTGTCGTTGTTGCTGCTGTTGCTGCTGCTGTTGTTGTTGTTGTTGAGATCTGAATCTTTGTCGAGTGTGAACTTGACCATTCTCGCGTTGATGATATCGGTTTTGAGCTTGGGACCGAGTCTGTCGAGGTGGTAGCTGTTGTTGTTCCGGTGGCTCATACCGAGGTCGTTGTCCTTGTGGTCGTGGCGGAGGGGATGAGGTCCTGGACGAGCGAGATCGGTGCTGTTGTTGATGTTGTTGTTCTTCAAGTTGATCAATTTGATCAATTTGTCCTCGATGTCTTTGCCTTTGTTGCGGTTGCGACTGCTGCTGTTGTTGTTGTTGTGGGTGATGGATTCGTTGGAGTTGGTAGTATCCTTGTTGTAATTGTGGTTGGTGTTGTCGCATGTTACGTCCTTCTCGCTCCTGATGTTGCCTTTGATTTTGCCTCTGTAGTTGTTGTTGCTGTTGTTGCTGATGATTTCTTCTTAGTTGTTGCCTTTGATCTCGTCGTTGTCGATGTTGTACTTGTTGCCGTTGTACATGTTGTTGTCCTTCATGTTGCTGATCTTGTGGTTGTGGCTCATTTTGTTTGATTTCTTGCTTTCGTTGTTCGTTTACGTCTTGTCGAATTCAAAAAAAAAACAACAAAAAACGAAAGAAATTGTTAAAGCACGTAGACTAGGCATTTGTCATAATTCGTTGAAAAGGGCCACATTATCAACAAATATGTACAATCATGAATAAGTAAATAAATAAATATATGAATAAATGTCCAAGTAAATAAACAAATATATAGATGAATAAAATGATATTAACAGATAGATTAATCAATTGACATAATTGATGACGCAGTATCATGATTTTATTCCCCGTCAGTTCAGATATTCACCACAACGTTTACATATAACTTAGTTATGATTTTAAGGATGCGTTTTCGACCACACCTGGGCCCTATCTCATAAACTTGCAATCAACTTGCAAATCCAAATAAATTGATTGTACGTCTTTAAATACTGGGTTCTGATTTGGTTGAAACAATCAACTTGCAATTGATTTTTGAGAGTTGCAATCAATCGCAAAGTTTTATGAGACAGGGCCCAGATGTTCTGCGTTAAGACTACATGAGAGCAATTTGAAGAACATCTTTTAAACTAGGCTAATGTTTTGCCGATTTTGTCGAAAATTATATTGACTGCAAAAGAATCCAGAACACATTTTCATTACGCCTTTTTTCATTTCAATGGAATGATAATATGGCCCAGTGGTGAGCGTGTCAGCCTAACGATCGTAAGGTCTCGGGTTCAAGCCCTGACAGGTCATACCAAAGAATATTTAAAGAGTGTACCTACTGCCTTTTAGCTCTGCATACTAGAACGGAGAAGGGTAATAATAACATGCAGAGTCCGCTGGTAAAGCAGTCTATTTGGCTGAATGTAAATAAGACATTATTATTATTATTATTATTGTTGTTGTTGTTATTATTATTGTTATTATTATTACTATTATTATTATTATATTTATTATTATCAATATTATTATTATTATTATTAATATTATTATTATTATTATTAAAGTTAAACTTTACCTTCTCCGACTAGAAGCGATATGCTTGCAGATGTCTGGAATATGGGACTGTCTTTATAGTTCCCCGAAATTTTGAAGACTAAATGACGACTTGTACTGTCAGCCGGCAACGGCACATCACACTCCAGTTTGTCGCTGCAAAGGAAAATGAAATTGTATTGATTTAGAAATGTTTTCATCAGAGAAATATTGATAACAAATTGGGTTCATTGAGTTGGGAGTTGAAGACAAATATTGTGCAAGACAAACAGATTGGGAGTCCAAAGTTGTTAAGATATTGGGTACCCCCCAATAAAGAAATAAAAACTATTGAAAATGAATGCACACGCGTAATATCATCTCGTCCCATGATTAGGCATCCCAGCTTGCAAGGTAATTGTATGGAGACTTTTATTTTCACTTGCTCTTTTTTGTTTGTTTATAGCATTACGAGGGGGAAAATAAGGTTTGGAACAGTCTCCCAGATAATGTTGTTCGAACAATTTCTTGTACGGGGATCAAGTACTGTAAGAGATAATGTACACAGGTTTCTTTTGTAAAATGACAATTCATAAATCGGGCGTCGTACTCCCTTTATTGATAGTGATAGTCTTAAAAAGAGTTACAATGACCCATTTAATTGGCCTTCTGGATCCTTGGTGTTTCGAATGGCTGTTGTTCATATTCATCTTAAATAAATAAAAAAAGATACTGAAGACATAATCAGCTAATGATGGCGTAAAGTTGGTGCTGGGGTTCGTGCGACATTTTGTGGTAAACTTATGGACAACGTTCTGGCATATAGGCATGAAGACTATACAATCCGAACGGGATGTTCGAAAGTCAATTGCTTAACGGTTCAATGTTGCTTCATGAACACAAAGATATAATGAATATATAAACGCAATAAACCAGTGTGG
>JZLH01S0011783.1:0-14062 GCA_001188425.1 Eucidaris tribuloides
GAATAATACGTCAGCTGAGACTTAAGGTGATAGCCGCCAGTCATCTAGTTATATGTACTCCAGTCCAGAGAAGCCAATGGAAGACTAAATATTGATTTTCATTAAATGAAGTCTTAGACGAATGATTATGATAATTAAAGATAACAAATGATGCAATGTATCCAAAACTAGCAATTATGAAGGTAGAGGGATATTTTTAAAGAATTTTGAACACGAACGCGAATGACGCGTACGATCATTCACGTATGCGTGCGCGCACATGGATATGTCCAAATATGACCACTTGCTGATCTTGACATAGTTGTAAAATTTGGTCATGTAATTGACTTTTAAGTCTGAGAATAATACAGAAATCCGTTATTTTAACTATGACATCATAGAATGACGATCACACGCGATGAACATGCATCAACATTGACAAGATGATCATTTTTTGAGAACATATATACATAGACACATCAATCATGAAATTTGCAAACATTTCCAGGAACATGCCAGTCACACGACATATGGACTACATTTTATTTAATCAAAATGACGTCATAGATGACGTATCGAGATTATATAACAAAATGACGCACGAAATCGATATGCTAGGCATATAGCGCAGTCAGAACAACAAACAAAACATGAAAGTCATGGGTTATTCTACAGCATTATGACTGATTTTAAAATGCACGTTAATCTATGTGCGCGCGGCGTGCGTTTTGGACGTTTTCGGTGCGCGTACGCCTTATTTCAGGTCCAATTGGTTGGAAGAGGGTTGAAAATGATGTGGAATTCAGTCAGGTAATTCAAGAACCATCGAAAAAAACGGCGAAAAATTCGATACAGCAAAACGGGTGCGCGCGGAAAAACACGCGCGCGTACCGCGCGCGCACCAAAAAGAAAATGGGCGCCAAGAATGTCCGAAACGTGTGCAGACAAAATCCTAGCGATTGGAGCATTTTTAAGAATTTCACGCGCCCGTACGCGTCCGTCGTGACACGAGCGCTCACGGTGGCTTATGTCCAGAGGTTGACTGACCCCGACCTTGACATGCTCCAAATTCGGTTACCTGAATTCGACTTCAGTCATGAGATATGGAACATAAAGCAGATTTTTGACAAATGACCGTCATAGATGACGTCACTCGGATGACTGGATGCAATAAATGACATGTCATTGTTGACATATTAGTCCAGTGACACAATGATCTATCGGAAAGTTTGCAACATGACATTGACATGTCATTGCTTTGAGATATTTGGGACAGCCAAAAAAGTGGTCAGAAAGAAATAATACAGAAAATCCGTTTTTTAAACTATGACGTCATAGATGACGTCACGGATGACTGGTCACATTGACGAACATGTCATTTTTGAGAATTTATTATGACACATCATCATGAAATTTGCAACTCGACATGCAGTTCACGGAAAATATGACTGACATTTGATTTTCATTAATGACGTCAAATAATGACGTCATCATGATTAAAAATAACAAAATGGCAGCATGAAATGCATATCTAGACATCTAGCCTATCAGAAACAGAACAAAAACATGAAAATTTTCGTGGGTTATTCTAGAGATTTTATGACTGATTTTTTAAAATGCGACGTTAAGTCTATGTGCGCGCGCGTGCGTTTAACGTTTTCTCGGGCGCGTACGCCTTATTTCAGGTCCAATTGGTTTGGAAAAGGTTCGAAATATGATGTAGAATTCAGTCAGGTATTCAAAACCATCGAAAACAAGACGGCGAAATTCGATCACGAAACGGGTGCAACGCAAAAAAAACGCGCGCGTACGCGTGCGCACCAAATCGGCGCAAATGTCCTGAAATGTATGCAGACAAAATCCTAGGTCGATTGGAGCATTTTTAAGTTTTGACGGCGCCCGTACGAGACCGTCCTGACGCGCGCGGCGCACGGAAGCTTTGTCCAGAAGGTTGACCTTGACCGCGACCTTGACATGTGCCAAATTTGGTTTACATAATTCGACTTCAGTCATGGAGATAGGACATAAACAGATTTTTGACAAATGACGTCATAGATGGACGTCACGGATGACTGATCACAAAAATGACACGTTATTGTCGAGATATTCGTCATGACACATGATCACGGAAAGTTGCAACATGACAGGACATGTCATTCTTGAGATATTTGGGACACAAAAAAGTGGTCAGAAAAGAAAGAAGAAGAAGATGCAGAAGAAGAAGAAGATTTTGACGAAATCAATGGTGATACCGCAAGGGTTACACGTTGCCGGATCACCGAAATCAATGGTGATCCGCAACGGTTACACGTTGCGGATCACCAATAAAAAGTCGGTCTCGAGGGCCTTCGGCCTCGCGGGCCTTCAGTCTCGCTGGCCCTCGGTCTCGAGGGCCTCCGGAGGGCTCGGACTGGCTCGCGGGCTATCACCAAACAGGGAATTGAATAAGAGATCTAGGGAGATAAGATGGAAAGAAACGGAAGGAAAGAATCAAGAGGACAGTCTACTCGCGGTGGGGTCTTACGCCCGTATTTTGGGGGAATTAGTTACCGGAAAACTTTGCCTCTGATAACAGGCAGCTCTTACGCCCCTGTCGTAGTTTTGCTATGTTAAGGAGGAATACCTTTTAAGGAGACTTTGAGGTGACGTCTCGTTTAATTTGTTCTCATGGTAATTGGTATCTTTAATAACATAGTTTACGCAATGTTTTTCCTCAGCGGTCAATGGAAGCGTCTACTGCTCAATCCATAAATATTATGTGCGCGTGTGTGCGTGTGTGTATGTGTGTGTTTGTGTCTGTCTGTGTGCGTGTGTGTGTGTGTGTGTGTGTGTGTGTGTGTGTGTGTGTGTGTGTGTGTGTGTGTGTGTGTGTGTGTGTGTGTGTGTGTGTGTGTGTGTGAGTGTGTATGTGTGTGTGTCTGTGTGCGTGTGTTTGTGTGTGTGTGTGTGTCTGTCTGTCTGTGTATCTGTGTGTGTTGACTGGGTAATGGAGTCTTATTTTACGTCCATAATGTAAGCTTCGATGAATGAATGTGTACATACCTGTATGTTCGTCCTTCTGAGGTACTTCCTTGTATGAACCTGCTACGCAGAACAAAGGGTACTGACAATTAGTATTGTGACAATACCATTATACACACGATAAGATAATGAGAAAACAGACGAAAAGGAAATCTGTTCCTGTCATTATGAAGGAGAGGAATAAGGCTTACCAACGTACATAGTTTCCATGTACCACCTTGTTGTTGCGTAAGAAAGTGCTGCATAAACAGTATGATCATTGGCGACTTGTCTCACATTTGTTACACACGTTTAAAGAATACATTATTTCAACTATCTTTAAATTACAAGAAAATAGAGGACTGCTACCCTACCGTGACATTGACGAGTTACTCTCTACCGTTAATCTTCAGTGTGATTGCTTCGTTGTCTATTTATCGAAATATAATATTGAAATTAAATTTACGCCAAGATTATTTTGGAAATCCCACCATAAAGCAGACATGTTTAAAACCGTGGATTTCTAATACACACTCGTGATTAGCTAGTCCCTAGGAAAATTTTATGTGATTTTTTTGGGGGGGGTTAAGAAACGTTTTGATTTTTTTTATGTAAACATCGATTATGTTTGATTTCTTGGTGCAATCGTTCAATATTTAACCCATACAGCTTCCAAGCAGTGCACTTCACATCTTCAGCAATTTATCCATAAAGTAACAGGTGCAAGAGGAAATCGCAATACAGGTTTTGCTATCTCAAATGTATGTCTACAAACTGAATTTGCAAATACAAATACCTTTTTTTCTCCTTCTGCTTTCATAAACCAGCAATATTGCTACAGCCAACAATACCAGGAATGCGATTGGGATTCCAATTGCCATACCTTGAAAATAAGAAAAAAAAATTATTATTAAAATGAAATAAATAACCACTATTACTCATCATCTACATCGTAAAATTGCTTCCCGTCCTCTTCCTCCTTATATTTGTTCTTTGTGTTTTCTCCTTCTTCATCATCATCTTCTTTTTATTCTTCTTCGTCCTCTTATGCTTTTTCTTCCTTTTTGCTCATTATCATCTTCTTTCTTATTCTTAATATGTTTTTTATGTTGATTATTAGTAATATTGATAACATGAATGACAATAACTTGTTAGCTGACCAAATTTCGTACGAAAAGCCATCCAAAGTTTTCTTGAAGCATCATGGACTGTATTTTACAGAATCTTGTGAAAATTCGACTGATTTTAGTACTTAACATTGCACTAGTATATTGCATCGGTACGTACCAAGTTTTCTGTTATCCGGATCTGTGTATTCCTGTGTTGGTTCTAATTGTTTGAGCTGTATAACCGCCATCTTCTCTGTTTTTCCAATTAAAAACCCAGAAGCCTTGCAGACAAAACGTTGGCCTATATCACTCCCCGATGCACTTATGGTGACTGATATATTCATCGTTCCATCAACATTGGGTGACAAACTAGTGTCAGTCGGTATCAAATCACGAGAACCTTTCATCCATGAAAGGGTTAGATTGGGTGAGAAATAATGTGCTTCACACGTCAGGGTTAGGGTTGTGTCTGTTGCGATTGGTAGTGAACATGACTGGAGGGACACATTCGCTTGGTTGTAAGAACATTCAGTGATGGATGGGTAAGGTTCTTTGGGGGGAACTATAAAATAAGATAGAAAAGGGGAAGAGGGAAATGCGACATTAAAAAAATGATTGAAGAGCGAATTAGTTGTCCTACCTATAGCAAAATAGAACGATACTTCATAGTTATTATGTAAAGTAGTTTTTTGTGTTTGTCATAAAGAGTTAGTATGGGTGAAATGAGTGTTGGATACGTAACTTCTGGATTTGTGTGGATATTAATTTCCATCGCTAGTGGAGTGCAATGAACATATTTATAAATGATTGTAACTAACGTCGGTCTCAAATTATCACACTTATTTCGTTGTTTTGATAACTTTGCGGCAGTCTATAAACCCTGATCTGTACAGCATAAAATTACAAAGGTTTAAAATTGAGAAACTCAAGAGAAAGGCAATTCTTAATACCATACTACAATGCATGTGCTTTGAATAAAAAAATGAACATTAGACTCCCTACCCCCAAAACATATTATCAAGACACTATATCAGTACCAATAAACCATACCATATCTGTTACTTCATACTGCCAAAAAAAAACATACCTGCTATTTCCAAGTCCGTGTGATTGTGGATCAGGATACCTAGATAGTTTGAAACCTTACACAAGTATCGCCCTCTATCAGCCATTGATACATCACGAAGATTCAAAGAAAAGTCAGAAGCAATACTGAAATGACCGTCTTCCAGACCTGGTCCTTGCTGCTGTCCCTCATACCACATCACGATGTCTGTTGCCGTCGCGACTGTGTCACCTTTCAGCCAGTACACAGCATACGGTGTTCCTTTGAACGAACATTTCAGGTTTCCATTCTGACCTTGCCACAGAGTGACGGAAGCATCTGTCACAACAATGTCATCTGGTATGTTTGCCAACACTAGCAAACGCATAACAAAATCGAAATCAAGTTAGGTGTAATATGACGGAATGGCGAAATAATGTGATCTCACATTGCTAATTAAATGTAAGTCATTAAATGTAATACTGAAACCATGGCACCTTTTGTTTCTCCATGTTTTAAATCGTCTTACATCCTATTTACAATTTCCTTTGTATCATCCCTCCTCTTTCTTTTACACGTCCGACCATTCCTTCATTTTTATCCTTATTTTCAGTACAATTAGCAAAAACCCGTCGCAGTCATGGTTAATATCAGAATTACTTGATTCCACATATATTTTGAAATAACTTGGAAATTAATGTTATTTCTGTGATGTGTCCATCGTTACCCCGAATAACTTAGTCACAGACACATTCGTAGTTTTAACTTACATTCTGAAGTAGTTTATTGTGGTTGTTTGACGTCATATCATGTTCAACAACTGTGTGTTTCTTTGCCATAGATGGTGTTAACACTCTTAATACAAAAATATGTAAGGATGATATATACTTATAATACATCCCTTCCTTTTATAAATACTTTGATAACATGTTACAAAGTTAATCTGAAACTTAAAATACGTGCTTGGAGTGAAAAATACAATCAAAGTGTATATGAGTAGCTTGCGTTAAATTATTAACAGAATACAGTTAACTAAATTCTTTACCAACATCTCGTTGTATTTGTGTTTACTTTCTTAAATGGCATACATAATCCATATCAGCATTCATAGTGGATTCTTCTTGCTTTCTAAGTTCATGTTTACTACTGTTATAACGTAAAATATATCATACACTTCGTAGTATTAAAATATACTTTATTTTCAAATAAACATGACCTAATATCGTTAAATGTAAATAAAAGTGTTGTTTTACAGTTTTGCGAGTCTTGCGACTATGAATTTGAATGTAAACAGATGTTGGACTTCTGTTGATAATTCTCACAACCTGTAAGTGTGTAAATATTGTGTGAAGCTATAAAGTACAAATTGAAACTGGTCGACCTTCTTGTTTGGAAAGGTTTTGCCATTTTATTATGCCAATATTACTGTTGTGGGATAAGTTTTGATTTAATTATCTATGCTTCCTGTCTAGTTTAGAGGGGTGATTGGGGACTAAGAAAATAATGTGTTATTTTAATGTTGTTGAAAATGAAATTTAAGTCAAGGTATAATACATATTATACTGGTTGTTGAAAATTCGTTTAATTTTAAGAACCCTTGGTCAGGGGCAGGTTGGTTAAGATAGCGATACCATGTTGGCTGTGCTGTTTGGACGTTTTGTTGCCTTCAATGTCAACCACCTGACGCAAAACAACGAAATATTTTCAACTATGAATTTCAGCGAGCATCCGAGCTGTACCTAGCCGACAATCACTTCATTTCAGTTCCGTCGCTAGCAACTTTAGCGTTTTGTGTACAAGGTACAATTGTGTTTCTTCGATGACGTCGTTCACTGGTTATATTATTAGTACTTCAATCGTCAAGGACTTTCGTTGACGTTGGCCATCGCGAGTTATTCTTCTGTGCAAGGGATAACGGCAGGGCCATGCTCATCTCAAATTTCATCTCTATTTCTTCAATCAACAAACAGGCAATTTTCATATTCCTGTTTTATGTGAGCAATTCTATTGTGATCAAGTTGATTCAACTTGAAAATTATTTTCATGACTACTGACCCAAATTATTGACACTTTTTCGAAATTAAACATGATATTACATTAATCTATTGAAGGTGGGACAGCCCAAGAATTATTTGAATTTAGTTTATTTTTCGATGTATAGTTAATTATGATAAATAACCCGCAAAACATATACGATTGGTTGTTATGTATTTACTTTTTTTGTTATGTGATTATGTCGTAGCTCTTGTCACTGAAAACATTAGGATGCTAGGAATATGCCAGGCGTTTATGAGTTTTGGGTGATCCAGAACATAATGTAACGCACACCACGTTTGATCCTTACCCCCCCCCCCCCGAATTTGCAAAGCGCAGAATTCGGTCAATATTCGTCAATACATTGGATCTTTCATGAATGAGCTTTTTAGTTTCAAATTACGATATGACTGAAAAATGAGGATTTCCCTATTTGATTTTTTTTCTGAATGTTTGCAAGAATCTAGTGCCTGAATTTTCGTCAAAGCATTGTTCCATTAACAGTTTCTATATAAATTGCTCGATTCGAAGATTCTATCCAAAATTTTCTTAACCTCCTGGCATAGGCCTATTACATGCTTTTGCCCGAATTTTCTTCAGGCTTCTCCCACATCAGTAGCTTTTCAAGAAAGCCGCTGCTAGATTGACAGCTTCTGTCAGTATTTCACTCAACTGATAACAAGCTACTTCTGCCTCAGTTCTCTTTGAGTTCCTGCTCACCAGCAAATTTTGCCTTTGGCTATGGCGCAATTATCCACTATGTATTAAAATAAGAAGAGGAATAAGAATGTCTATAAACTCCAATTTCGATGAGTTTATCAATATAAACCAGTGAATTTAGGTCGTACCTACCTTCATGAAAAATGTAGCATTTTTATCACTTTATCACAGTGGTTTATATCTATAATGATTATAAAAGTGATAACGTCTTATTTACCCATGGTTACCTCTTCAGTCACAAAGACTGCTCTACCAGTGGGCCCTGCATAACATAAATGTTATTATTACCCTTCTCTGTTTTAAAATGCCGAGCGCCTGGCTAGAAAGCAGAAGGTACAATTTTTAAAAAGTCTTTGGTATGACCCGGCCGGGGCTCGAACCCGCGACCTTCCGGACCAGAAGCGGACGTTCTACCTCTGAACCAACTCTCACTGCAAAGCCATTAGTGTTGAACGAATAAGATTTGAAGATGTTAAAAACCAACTGTCCTAATAAATACAAAATAAAGGTCAATCAATTACGGATTGATATGGTCTTTACATGGAGCTGAAATATGTGTGGGTTGTTTTTAGTTTATATGCGAAAAGTTCTCACTCAGGCAGATGTGAGACCCTCTTCCGTGTTCTCTGTGAATATTTTATGTATTTGGTCATTTCACTGTTCAAACACTGTCCTCTCCTACATGCATAGTATCATCATATGGTCTTAAATCCGCTGGCTTCCCATTTGTCCTCTACACATTTTGTATGGGGATAAACTATTTCGGCGCAATTGGCAAAGAAATCCAGGCTCGCAACCGATTTAAAGGAACAAATATATTGAGTAATTCAAAAAAACTATTTTTGTGGGGGTTGATAATGATTTCTTTCAAATCTGGATTTTGGAGTAGATATCTTTCGGAGAAAGTTAAATTTAGGTGTAAATCAAACATTTAACATGGTACCCCTACCCCCCCCCCCCATCACCTCCTAATTACAAAACGCGATTATTGTGACATTGAGTGGATATTCGGGAAAAAATACGGTCGTGTGTCTCCTTATAATGGAAAGGTCCCATAAGTCTATGGTTATTACAGTGTTTATGTATGAAATTTACATAAAATTATTATACAGTGTTATATAATTAGGTAAGAGCAATCTAGTGTAGTACCTCTCTTCCGCCTTATGCCCTATACGTTTGCGTTTGAATGCCAAAAACAGAAGTACATACTTTTCCATAAGAACCACAACGATTTCAACAACACTGAATGCGAGTGGATAGTTTTGCTATAAAAATGGTTAAAAAGCTCATCCATTTTATGTTTTCCACTGTGTACTACAGTACGTCTCAAAAAAAGAATCTTTACACTTTTGAATGGCCTCCAAATTAAAAATTATTTCGAATTATTGACAAATATTTACATATATGGCAAGCTGAAGGTCCTTACTTTTATATGCCACCAAAAAGATTGAAATTGGTTTATGCTTGAGTGAGCACTGCCCACTTTTGTAAAGGACGTGAAAATAGGTTGCGCAGGAAATGGCTATCCATTGTAACACGGATAAAATCTCTCTGATTATGTGTGGGGTTAGGTGGGGATAGGAATATGTAAATTAAAGATCTTAGTGACTGAAAACCTGAAAGACCACGGTATTGGGGTAGTGGGGTACGCAGTAATGGGGTAGTGGAATGTGAGGATGTGGGGGTAGTGCAGTGGCGTAGCCAAGGGGGGGCGATGGGGCGGTCGCCCCCCTAAAGATCGCCCCGGACCCCCCAAAAAAAAAACCTGATGTGAAGCTGCCACCTTCATTTCCTTTTTTTTATCTTACTGATGAAATATCTACAGCAATATACATCAGACCCGAATTTATATATATGTATATATTTTCATAAGCGTGGTAAGAAACATATCAAAAGATTCGGCGCGCTCCGCGAGCAAAAATTGCATCCTATAGGTTAACAACTTTTCATGCAGATCGCGACGCAAAATTGAATACTAATATAATACTACTACTACTACTAATAATGATGATGATGATGATAAAACATTAAGAACAAAATTGCATGTCTCTTAAGCCTATTTGACAAAGATAGGCCTACAAAGATGTTGTGTAAGTTAAATGTTTTTGCAGTGCGCTTGCGCAGACAGTGTTTAAACAAGGCATAATACATAAGAATTTTTGTTAAGTTGTTATTTTGGGGGATGCACTGTTGCCTTCAATGTTTAAATATGCGTGGTGCAAAAACTGTGAAGTTTTCGGCGCGCTGCGCGCGCAAAATTGCTATACAAAATTTCAAAAAAGAATATTGTGTGTGATTAGTAGTGTTTTTGTAGTATTACGTTTTAAGAATTGTTCAGATTAATTATTCAGATCAATTTGTCATAAAGAAGCAAAATATAGATTTGTAAAGTGAAACAGCAATTTTTTTCTTTCCTGGAGGGAAAACCAAGTGTGTTTTTTCAATGTGTTTGCATGCGCGAATTTTTATGTACAGCAATTATATGGTTTGGTTGTAAAAATGCGATTTTTTTTTTGGCTTCGCTCGCTACGCTCGCTCGCATATTAGACTTTATATTTTTCCGTCACGGGGCCATCACAGCACAATCTTACTTGGGACTTAACTTGCCACAAACATCATTAGGTGATTGTATTGGTTCTGTATTGAATAGAAAAAATATGTAACTAAAAGAAGTGAATTTGCACTAAATGGCGTCAAATAGTTGATAAAGCAGAAAGGATAGTATTTTACCATAGAGCTTCACAGTACAGTCAGGATCCCGCCGCAAGGGACTTTTGCGCAATTTGTGCCTGATATGTAGGCTATATTGAGCACAATTTTTGTGCCCCTCGTATTTGAAAATCTTGAATCCGCCCTGAATATATGCCATATCTTAATCACAAGAACTGTTTTAAGTCGATAAAATATTCAAAAACATGCACCAAATCGCACGATTAATTGCATCAAAATTCCAAAGCTCTCACCGTGGGACGGGGGGACACCCCCCTCCCACCACCCTCCCCCCCCCCTCGCTCGCTCCGCTCGCTCGGGCTCGGTCGCTTCGCTCCCTCGCATATTCCGCCCCCATAAGATCAAATCCTGGCTACGCCACTGGGGTAGTGGGATGTGAAGGTGGTGGGGTGGTGAGGTAGTGGGTTGTGGATGTGGGGTGAAGCGATTGTGAAGGAGGTGGTGGTGTGTTAGAATTACCTAAACCAACCATCCCCTCCACTCCCACCACCCCGTACCCACCCAACACCCCACCACCCCCACATTCCCACCACCCCCATACCCACCCCACAACAACCCCCACATCCTATCACCCCCAAATCCAACCACCCCGTCACCCCCATTACCCCATACCGCACTTACCCTTACCCCACTACTCCTTCACCCCAATATGGTATTCTTTCATGTTTTCAGTCAGTAAGATCTTTAATTTACATATCCCAATCCCCAACTAGCATCTAACATTATCAAAGAGTGCTTTTATCTCTTGTTACAATGGATAGCCAATTCCTGCGCAACCCAATTTTTATGTCCTTTAAATAGCGGGCAGTGCTCACTCAAGCATGAAAGAATTACAGACTTTTTATTGTCATATGAAAGAAGAGACTTTCAGCTTTCCTTATATATAAAATTTTTCAAAAAATTCAAAATAATTTTTAATTTGGGGCCATTTTAAAAGTGTAAAGTTTTTTTTTGAGACGCACTGTATAGTATATTTAATGTTTCATTAACAAGTGAAAATGTACTTAATAACTTGAAAATTGCAAAGGTCTTTTCTAATTACAAAACTGGTCGTAAGGATGATTAAAACATGGGTTTTAAATCGACTTTAGGGCTTTGTGGATAAGTGCAATATGATAGACAACTGTCAATACGGGTTCGGAGCAGGACACTCAACGTCTACAGCTTTGGCAGATTTATAAGCAAGGTTGTGTCAGTTTTTGATACTAGGAAATTGATGATTGGATTGTTCTTGGATCAGACTAAAGCTTTTGATGTTTTAGATCAGTCCATTCATTAAACAAATTGTAGGATTATGAAATTCGTGGAGTTTTATGGACATAGTTTAAAAATTATTTGAATGAACGTAAACAATATGTGTCACCACATTTCGATCAATAAGTCGCAATGGGAGTTATTGCGTAAATCTGTCAATTAGTTGATTTGGGTCGGAAGGGTCGATGTTGGGATTTTGGGATTTTCTGAAAGTACATACATTAATCTATCATTAGTCCAAATTTGACGGTCATAAGTGATTCCAAAGTTTGTTTTTTCTTGAAAATTAAAATAGTGGAGAAGAATTTGTAACAAGTAATACCCCCAAGGAATGGGCCTCATCTAACAGACACACCCTAAAAGATAATTGATTGTAACTTGAAATGTATACAACTCCAGACAATGAAACTTGGCTGAATAAAAGGATTAAGTGTGTGAATTAATTGTGCTAAATGTGAGCCTAATCCGATAACACCTTCATGTCGGTTCCTATGGAGTTTTAATTCCACATTTCATGCCCCACACAGCTAGCGCTCTTTGCCAGCGTGCATGAATAAGCGTGATCTTTGATGCCGTTTTTCTCCCCTTTCCTGGCAATGGCTTATGTGAAGGTCCAATCTTTTGAGCGGTGTTTTAACTGGGTTAGCCTTGTCCAATTTAAATAAATTTTATACCATTCTAAAGCTTACGATCTCTTTTTTCAGACCATTTAAAAAATTTAATATCCAATTTTTCCAACTTATTGTGCGTTTTGTGGTGACAGGTCACTGTTAGATATGTTAAATCAAAATTAAAATCTGTACAATGTGGAGTCCCTCAGGGTCTATCCTTTACTCATTGTAAATTACATGATTTTTACAAACCCGTGAAATGTAGATAACTTTTTTATTAAAAGTAAAGGACAAATCCGTCAAATGAGTTTCATTAACAACATTTTGGGAGTGGCAATTGATAATCAATTTCCATAGAATGATCACATTGTTATAATGTGCAATAAGTTGTCTAAAATCTTGAGCGTTTTGAGTAAGATGAAATGTTTTTGTAAAGAAATGTTTATTCTTTATAATGCCTTTATTATTCCGTTGAATTATTATATACTTGCATGGGGAAATTCAGTGGCAGAGATATGATCAGGCTTTTTAAAATACAAAGAGCTATCAGACTCATTTGCCATTACGCTTATTGTGCACAAACAGATCCATTATTTTCTAACCTAAAGATTGTTAATATTTAAGAAATGTTCTAATTACAGGTTGCAATTGTTATGTACTCTTGCCATAATATCTTACTCACAATGTTTCTTGAAATGTTTTCACTCAATAATAGTACACATCAATACATTACAAGATATGCTAGTACTTTTCACTTGCCACAGATAATAACATCTGCTCACAGATAGTCTCTCTTTTTCTCAGGTCCTCAGATTTGAAAACCTGAAAATAACTTCATAGAATAAAAACAACAGTTCAAGTTTGAATTCCTTTAAAATGAGATATAAATATTATTCCATAAATGTGCAATCATAAAAAAATGCAAAATACTATCTGTGGAGATATGTGTAATAACGATTCAATACTTTGTATTTTATGGTGCAAATATTTCAGTTGCCGCTAATTCGGCCGGGTATGTGTATATGTGTGGGGGGTGGATGGATGGATGGGTGAGTGGTGCACTTGTATGGGGGTGTCCGGCTGCGGTTACGTGATGTGCATTGAATATTTTTGTGAGATTATATTTATTATTCATTGTTCATCATTCATTAAGAATCTCAACTTTTCTATATACGGTTTTGATCTCTCTGCGAAAGCCTTACACTCGTTTATAACAGTTGTGTTTTGTATTGTTTGGTTAGTTGTTTTAATGAATTGATTATAAAGTCATATGTTGTTCTGTATGTGTGGGTTTTTTTGCGAATTGTTAAATAAAATGAACAGAACTGAACTGAACTGAATGATAACACACTGTATGGAGCACATTGGTAATGACATCATAAAAGTCCGTATTCAGCAACTGGGCTTGAATAGGACACTACATTAAACTATAGGATTAATTAGATATAAATCACGGAAATTCCTTGATATGGGCAATTCCACGGAAAATGTTACCCTAGGGTGGAAAAATGAAAATCAAGGACCAACTTTGTTTTACAATGGAAAGTATTCAGGAAGGGTCACATCAACATGACCTAATG
>JZLH01S0011788.1:5254-24545 GCA_001188425.1 Eucidaris tribuloides
TCTCTTTAATTATTTACATTTATCCAAACAAATGGAAGAAATACATAAAAAAGAACAACAAAAATTGATTTGTACAAAACAAAGTAACGAATACGCTTAATGACAATTAAGAGGAAGTTCTACTTGTACGTCGACGGAGTGGAAAAGGACGGAATAAATCATATATTTTTCCAATCAAAGACAAAGACATTTGTTAGGTTCTCATGAATACGGATATTTTTTGGCAAAACATTTGCCCAAAATGATAACTCATCTGAAAAAAAAAAACAAATCTATTACGCCAGCTTTAAACAGCTACTTAACCGCCATCAAAGAATTTTTTATTGGATTTGAAGATTAGAATTTGCAAAATACCCTTGTGAATAAAATCACACTAGCCAATCACACAAACAGTTTCTACTGATCAATACATTTTGAGTTATAAGTCCGGCTTAATATTTATAACAAAATCAAGGACATTTCAGGTATTCCGTTTAACAATTCGGCAATATAAATCAAATCAAATAAATCTGAAAAAGCTTATTAATTTGTCAACAAATACTTATTAATATGTGTCGGACCTTTCGATATTTTCTTTTGAATTTAAAAAGCAAGGACGGCATGCAAATTTTGTTTAATTTCTTTAGTAAAATAATCTAAGAAGGAAAAAGCCGAGTAATGAAAGATGCTGCAAAAATTTACAACAGATTACTAGCAGCTGTAATGACAAATCAAGAATGAAAACAACAATAATAAATAAATAAATAATAATAATAATAATAATAATAATAATAATAATAATAATAATAATAATAATAATAATAATAATAATAATAATAATAATAATAATAATAATAATAATTATAATTTCAATAATCCTCATAAAGCCTAAAATAATTACAATGACATTTCTATTTCTAATACATTGATCGTCATGATAGTGTGACGAAGCTTAACCGTCACTTTGACAAATCCTTGCTCGCTTTTGGCTTATACATATTAAGACTGCATGGCTGGTGTCCGCCCACCCACATTGACGTCACTGTGCGATACCGTTGCGCGTTTCTTCCCGACTTGTTTGATGTACACGACGACGATGATGGCGACGATCAGGAGAAGTGCGACACAACCAACAACGACACCGATGATGAGTGCGTTGTTCTGTGGGTTAGCTGGTTCGGAAACTGTGGAATAAAATGGAACGTTCAAGTGAGGGGTGAGTACGGCTTTGTATTCATGAAACTAGCACAGCATATGATATGGAAAACTTAAAAGGATTTAAAGACACTATATAACACTGTGGAAGACAAGTTTAAAAAATTGTCAAACTTTGCTATCTGACATATCTGACAGTGTTTGAATGGGCACCTTGGAACACAAAAATTTGGACAGTTATGCTGTCACTGGTACAATATGTGCAGATACAAATTGGCTATCAGGCGATAGGAAATTCTGCAACATCATTATCTGCTTACTTATGCTAAAATTATGAAATAGAGATATTAGAAATAAACGACCAGTTTGTCTTACAAAACGAATTACATACCACTTCCACACGTGGGTCCTTCATATCCATCAGTGCAACTATTGAGACAAGGCAGAAAAAATCAATGAGTAACTAGCCAAAGATACTTTATAACTTCAATTAATATTTGAAAAGAACGTTAGGTAGTCTTCGTCTAGTTTGTGATAAATCGTGCACAGAGTTACTGTGAAGGTAATCAATTTAATTGGTCATTACTGACAGTAAGATATGGGTTTTCAAACTGGAACACATGTTTAGTTCCACATTGTCTTGATAAACAATAAATACAAAATGCAAAATGTAAAGAAACAACAAGCATTTTTATATTCTATTTGACTCTGCCTGGTTTAACAGTCACAAAAAGTACATTTAATACCCCAAGTGGGAACTATTCATGCTAGTAATAGTAGTGTGATATCAACACTCTTCGTGTACTGTTATTGTTCTACACAAGAAACAAACGACTTATTTTATCGGCATGTTATCTAGTATTTAGATCAATGGAATTAATGTAATTTTCAATGATGCACTCTAGTTTTGTCATAAACCAAGTCTAAATGACAATGGTACAGGGTGTAATATAACAGTCTTTGGAACGTCAGGGAGTTTTATTTTCTGTAGGGATCATATTTTCCCACAGCGCTGCGTGCTTCGAGAAAATATGATCCCTTGGGGAAAATATAACTCCCCGACGGTCCAAAGATTATTACATTTACACCCCCTACCAGTAGATGGCCTTGATTACGCTTATAGTTGGTGATTTCAAGTTCGGTGTTGGTGTTGAGGAAAGAAAATCGTCTGCTAAACCGAGCTCCAACACCGAGCTCAGTATAGCTGCAGACGATACCGATTGCACTATCGATTGCATAACACGGAGTGACGTCACTCGCGTCTCATGGTGTTGGCTGAAAGTTACGCCGATGGCAGAAAAAATGGACAAATGTTACAAAAGTGACACCAAATTAATATTGCCTGCCAGTAAAATTGTATGAATCTGAAAGACAAGTTACTTTCCTCTATTTCCAAATGGAAAGTAAATATCCATTTGACTAATGCCAACTTTTAAGAGAAAAGGGTACTTTCAGCGGCTTGCGTTGCACGTTGAAGCTTTCTCCATAGCCAACACACACACGCGTGGCTGGTTTTGAGCCGTAAGAGGGCGACAGACATTCGAAAATATATTCATTTGACCAGTTGGTAAAATATAACCACCTGGTAAAATATAACATTTACGATCCTCGCAAACTGCATCATGTGACGAGCCGTGGACCCTACCACATCTTCCGTAATTGGTGGCATGATTGAACCAATTTGAGGGATGGTACAGGGGCGGCGGAAGCGGGGGGAGGGTGGCAATGCCCCGCCGCCCAAAAAAAAAAAAATGGATTATGGAAAAAATGTCCTTTTTCAAAATGAATGTGCCTTTATCTTCTCATTTTTTAATAAATGAAGGCAACTTTTCTTTTATTATGTTATATTTTCTTGCATGTTTCATTCATTTTCTTCTTGTTTGCTCGCTGACGGGGCGTGTACTATGTAAGCCTATTTAGAACAGTGAAAGACATATTCGGTAAAATTATCTTCAATGAACATTTCGTGGCAGAAAAAAGCATTGCTTTCATTGTTGCCTCCGAACTGTTTGGCCCCACTTACCCCTGCTCCCCCCCCCCCACCCACCACACACACACACACGTCACTCAAAGGCAAATAATGCCATTTTTCTAAATGTACCCTCTTTTGGTTTGTACCCATACTGAGTGAAGTGGAACGTTAAAAAAGTTAAACCCGTCCCGCTGCTATGTGTAACATCGGGCGGCGCCTATCTCCGTTTCAGTAATAGGCAACATGGCTGCACAAGACAGTTTGACTACAGCAGGGGGTTAATCCTCTGGTAGTTCCATGCGTTTAACTCCCTACACCATCTAGATATCTGATCGCCAGGCTAGAGGCAGTAGGTACCATTTTATAATGGTGTTTGGTATGACCCGGTCGGGGCTCGAACCCGCGACCTCCCGGACCAGAATCGGACGCTCTACCACTGAGCCAACTCGCCCTATATATGAGTGAAGTGGAACCTTTTTGAAATAAGCACGTTCGTCATTGAAGGTGATTTCTTTCATTTTTGTTAATATTTATTCTATGTACGAAGAGGCTACTTTGAAAGAAGAGGCACATTATGTGCCTGCGAGGGTCATTTGGCGTCTCAGCTTAGTGCCCTCGGGGGGGGGGGGGGTGGCAAAAATTAGGCCCTCTCAATCATTTTCCTTGAAAACATGGCTCTATTTTATTTGCTCTTCTGGCGATAAAATAGTGTCTTACGTGAGGAAACTTTCCGCCGGTCGCCTTTTCTTCTCTTCAACAAAGAAAATCAAGAAAATCAATGCCCCATTTTCTTTAACAGAACTTCGCGTATTCGCAATGTGCATCATGAATGTGTAATTCATAACAACACTATGTTCCTGCCCTCCTTAAAGTGTTTGCTCATTGATTCTTATGGATCCGTTTGATCTATATGATCATCTATTTAACACACTGCAAAAAATTCCGAGTTGTAATTAACGCCAAAATAGACCACAAAGCGAGTTTTTCGACTTAAAATTTCCAATTTTTCCCAAACCGTTCGCTCGCGAAGTAGATATAGTTCATGTTTAAATGATCAGAAATCCCCTTCAAAAAGGTTTTGCTCACTTTTCATTACCGCAAAGAAACAGCTACATCAAGCAAAAAAGTTTGATCTAGACAGCTGTTCTTCATCTTTTTAGAATACTACAAAAAAATCAGAGCTGTCATTAGCGCCAGAATAGACCACAAAGCGAGTTTTACAACTGGAAATTTCTAAATTTTCTCAAACCGCTCGCTCGCTACGCTCGCTCACGGAATATGTATTTCATATTTTAACAATCAAAAAGCACTTCAAAAAGGTTTTGTTCAAGTTACATTGCCGTAAAAAAACAGAAACTTCAAATACAAATTTAATCGAGTGGTGAAGATGTTTGCTTGCGCCGAATGCCCCCTTTGACATGTAAGTGCCCTTTTTGGGCTCCCCCCCAAACGAAAATACGTTCCGCCGCCCCTGAGGAGTACCCTGTTTAATTGATGTTTAAGTATAGATTGGTGCTTGTATCTAATTGAGGAACAGGAAATGGTCAATGCTATTCACATACAGTTATTAGAGAACATAGTTATGGAAGCAGGGCCGTACCATACCGGGGGGGGGGGTGGGGGGGTGAGACACCCCCCCCCCCACTGCGCTGGATATTGTCGGTAAATCTGCGCTGCCGTCGAAAAAAAAATGAAAAAGGGATGAGAAAAAAAAAAAGAAGAAGGAGAAAAGAAAAAGAGAAAAAAAAGGGAAGAGGAAGAAAGGGAAAAGGAAGAGCGAAGAAAGGGAAAAGGAAAAGAAGGGAAGAAAAGAAAGAAGGAAAAAGAGGAGGAAGGAAAAAAGAAAGTGAAAAGAAGAAAGGGGCGACCGGAGAAGAGAAGAAAAAATCACTAAACGCGAGCCAAAGGGGGAAGGGCAGGGGGGCAATTGCCCTCAATAATGCATATTCCGAGTTTTGTCGTAACATATAGAACATTTTGTACGAGACAAAATGTCTGCAAGTAACCCGTGCGAAAATAAGCCAAGAAATGGCACTTTCTTGAAGGCTAAAACGCCATCTTTTTTTTCAAACTCGCTGGCATAACGACAAGATTTTGATTGACGGTGCTTTGCCGGTAATTGTAAGTCATTATTATCAATAACGTCACGTCGTCAGTAATAGAAGAGAAAACACACGTCCCCAAAAATCTTTGTACGACAAAATGTCCTCAAGTACGACAAAAATAAACCAAGAAATGACACTTTTTGAAGTGAAAAGCGCAACATTTTTCAAACTCGCCTCGCATTATGACAAGATTTGTTGACCGTGATTATGCCGATGATTTGTCATCATTTTATAATAACGTCATTCTTCGGTAAAAGATAACGCACGTCTCTTTTACCAACAAAATGTCTCAAGTACCGCAAAATCAAGCAAGAAATGGTACTTTTTGAGTGTAATATAAACCTAAAATTTTTAAACTATGATTATTTCTGCTCTGCTCTGTCTGCTCTGCATATTACGACCAAGATTTGTGTATTCGGTGATTTGCCGTAATCATAAGCTTTGTCGGTAATGTTTTATCATAACGTTTCTGTCGTCATGTTAATAGAACATGAGAACGCTACGTTCATCTTCGGTCTAAACAATGTTCCCCGTAACCAACTAAATAATCATGTAATATATTTGATTTCTTTTTATAATTGTAATATAAATTTGTTCGTAAATTTTTCAAACGTCTTTGCTCTGCTCCGCCTCCTCGCATTAACTCTATTACTTTTTTCTAAATTCTTTCCTTTTATCCCACAAATGTTGTCGTTCATAATGTATGACATAAATAAAGAAGGAGAAATGTTTATTGAATTACTAAAATGAAAAAACGAAAGCCAAGTGAAATGAATCACTACTGGCAATGGATACAGGCTTCAGAAAAGTAATGTTTGTCAAACATATATGACGGCTCTGGTATAGATTTCATTAAAGGAGGAACTTCAAGCTTAGAACTATAGTATAGAAAGGGTGCTATATAAATATTTGTATATAGTTGTCCCCCCTGATCATTTGTTATATCTCTGGAAACACTATTTTGTCTATATCATAAGAGAGAATATACATTTATATCCTCTGAATAGGCAAGCGTTTCTGGACGCTTTGAATAACTGATGCTGTTTAGTGCGCTCGCATGTCTGTTGCTCCCTTGCGCATAAAAAAAATCTACTTTCATATATAAATGAATAAATACTGTTAATTCACATCTAAGTAATGAACCGGGCCTCCGAGACCCTCCCTCAATTTACCACATAAAATAACATTTCCATACAAGCCTTGTCACAAAAAGTGCCAATTATCTTTCGTTCCTTTCATCTAGAAACTGGCCGCTGAATTACTACATATTTTCCAGGAAAAAAATGTCACATTTTCTCACCCTGGGAGGGGACCCCCTACCCCAGACTCCTCCCCAATTTTTTTATTGCTATCAACATATGGCCACACCTTTTGCCCGACAAAAAAAGCGAGGTAATCATGCATTCTTCATTGAATATGGCTGTGAATCGCATCCCTTTCAATGGCCAAAATGTCAAATTGTTCTATACCCTGGAGGAAAAGCCCTTCCCAGACCTCCCAAATCCGTTCACAAAAACATTCGCACATACCTTTGCACATCAGAAATGCCTAATTATGTAATTCTTCATGAAAAAATGGTCGCTGAATAAGCGGACAACATTTTTCAATGGCAAATGTCAAATTTTCTCTCACCCTGGAGGGGAGGTCCCCCAATTTATCTGCCATCAATAATTTGCCAAAACTTTGGGCAAAAAAAAAAAAAAACGCAACAGAGAACAAAAGAGAGGTTCAGTTTTTGAATCATGGCCTTCCTTCTGAAAAATGGGCGTTGAAACACACCTATTTCAGGCAAAAATATATATAAATTTTTCTCACGCCTGGGAGGGGAAGCCCTCCTCAGACCTCCCCAATTTCATTATCAATTAACAATTCGCCACACGACCATTTTCACTCCAGCAAAAAAAAAAAAAA
The DNA here is from genome assembly GCA_001188425.1 of Eucidaris tribuloides. Lineage (NCBI taxonomy): Eukaryota > Metazoa > Echinodermata > Echinoidea > Cidaroida > Cidaridae > Eucidaris > Eucidaris tribuloides. The sequence goes on from JZLH01S0011788.1 coordinate 12,377, forward strand.
TAAATAAGAAATTTATGTGTTTATTTCAAATAGAGAATGATAATTTGTTACAAGGTGGTAAGAGGGGGGGTGGCAGTAAACAAGTGATTAAGATTATCACAATTGTAACATGCCCAGAAGCTTTAATACGATTGCAATGTATATGTCCGTTTGCCGTAGGTAATTTTGGAAATAAATTTATCGGTTAATTAGGTCTCTTAACATCCCCCCACCGTCCCACTCAGAAAAGTACCCCCCCCCCGACTCAAGAAAGTCTAGGTACGCCCCTGCATGGAAGCCTTATTTTATGACACATAAAAGAATTTAAAACTCAGAAATTCGTAGTTGAAAAAAAGATAAACAAAGTAAAGCCCGTTCATAGGTCCCATTGAGTGAAGTGGTATGATAGGCTTTCATTTTATTCGATATGTACCATGAAGACCTCAACATTTAACATTCGTTTAAGTTCTATGTATGTGTGTGTTCGGGGGGGGGGGTAGGGGCAAAATCTATCCATTATTTTTGTCGTCACGAACATCTTATTAAATCAACATTTGGTATGACTTTTCTCATTTTAGCCTTATATCACCTATTGGCCAATTAATTCAGTTGTTATAGATATGAAAAAACAAAATCAGACAAAGCAACTTATGACCTACATTAAGGGTAAAACGAAAGTATGGAAAATGTTCTAAGATGATATCTTGGGGTTTGATTTTCATATGGTTGGTGTCAAATTGCTTAAGGGTTCAGACTGCAGTTTTTGTTAAAAGTTGTCTTATTTGTCATCTCTGTCATTGTGCCACGGGTGTAGTTAATGCCATGGGAATATTAATGTGTAATGTGAGCTGTTAATTCTACAGCCTGTCACAGAAAAAAAGTCCCTCTCATAGACACGCAATAATTACCAAAATCAAGTTTTATACTCAATTAAATTTACATATTTAGAAAGCCCACTTAATTGTGTAGCTCCTTTGAAAATTTTAAAGGTCTCGCTTTATTAGTTTTGAATACAGAGGCTCTAACAGCGGTGCTTTCCCGCCCATTCCAAGTTTGATAAAAAGTAATGCATACCACAGGCATACCATACCTTGTTCTTGTTTTTGTTATTAAGTAACTAAAGTCAAATTCATTCACATTTTTAAAATGGAAGCCAAAGTTCAGTTTCACTAGTCGTGTTTGCTTTCACAGATTGTGTTCCACTAGTCAGGTGACCTTAAAATAAAGGTTTGCCCTTCAATGTCCGGCTTGTAACTTTGAGTGTCCTCCTGCACGTCCTTGCACCTGATTTTCATTCAAATTGCACGCATTGATGCACTGCAAACTTGGAATGGGATGAAAAGCACTGTTGTTACATAATAGACTATGTATTTAAAACAAATGAAGCGAAACCAATGAAATTTTCACGAAAGTTAGAAAATAAAATGGGTTTTCTATATCTGAACACGGAATTCAGAATTACACTTGATTTTGGATTTAATTAAGCAGTCTATCAGAGGGACATTTTTGGGGGACATGCTGTATAACATGTTTTACATCGTGTCTCAAAAATGTGCAAGTGAAAAGCACCCTCTTTGGCATTTAGAAAATACTGTTGCGAAATGATGGTTACGTCAACGTCAAGTTCAGTTTGCTTGTTGAAATCTTGATATATGTTTAGTTAATCATGAAAGCGTAAAATCACAAAATGTGCCACTTTTACTACAGTCAATGATAGTACCAGGTCCTCTTCCCATAAAAGTGGCAAAATTGTGGTTTGACATTTCTGTAGTAAACTAAACATATCTCGAAATTAAAACAAGCAAATTACATAGAACATTATTAATGAAGATCAAGCCAAATCAACGCTTCCTTTTTTATCACATAACTGAATAATTCTTCTTTACCACTTTCTCCTCTTACCTGCAGTTACGAGACCGGTAACCAACTATTTGGCAAGTCCCATTGTTACTACAGTAACCGTCACAAGACACGCCAGCTGTTAAAAAATATATATATATAAATGAATACAGAAATATGCAAAGCATCCCTGTGAATGCGTCTACGTAGACACAAGTTGTTTAAACTTTTCACTCTCACGTTATTAGCATTATATTCTGAGCAATTCTGAGCAGTTGCGTTGTGGAATTAATGAATAACAAACCCATATATTCAATACACGTTATGTCTGCACGCCTTTATTGAGAACTCATATTCTAATATCCACAACACCCCGAACCTTGACGGATAACTTAAAGTCGCCCTCTTTAAACTATCAAGGGGGCGCTTCATGATTGAATGAAAACATGGAGCGCACCTTTTTTACGACAATACAAATCGAAATCGCCGTAGTTGTTGATGCAGTTACATTCTCTGGAAGTATGTACACAAATCATCAAAGTAAATCCAATAACAAAGTTTTGCTCTTTTCATTAGCAGTACAGTAATCCTTTTGGGTCACTGCCCTGCGGCATTACTGTTCAATAAAGGACGACGCGCTTTAAGCCCATAAATTGACATTTTTGTAGGAGAACCATACTTTACCAGAGCACTTCATTAAGACGTGACATAAACTATGTCGTTCAATTATAGTATAGTTACTGAGGATATTAATGTGCGGTTCTGTTAAAATGATAATCTTTGTTTGACTTATGATGGATCGCTTTGTTAACTTGACCAAAGCATTGATTTGTTTTTCTTGACCATCAACTGTATGGAAATGAAACGTTCCATGTGTTTAACTATACGCATTAATCAATCAATAAATAGCAATAAAAGTTAATGAATACATACATACAAAAATAAATAAATTGTGTAGATTAGATACACGCATCTCAAGACGCATGAAGAATTAAGTAGATTGGGACAATGAGGTAATGATGGTGATAATTATAGTAATGACGATCACAATGATGATGATCGTGATGCAGATAATAATACTGATGAAGATATTGATGGTGATTATGATGAAGATATTGATGGAGATTATGATGAAGAAAATGATGATGATGATGATGATGATGATGATGATGATAATGATATCGATGATAGTGATTTTGATTTTTTTTTTTTACTATTTTTCATACATGTATTACTCGTACTTCTACTACTACCACTTTTATAATATAAGATTAACATACGTTCCACGCTGAAGGAGGAAATGGAAAAGCTAGTCCCATCCGCTGTAAGCAGTGTCACCGAGGTAATCACAACGTTGTACACTCTATCAGCAAGAGCAGTTGCCCCGTTGGGGTCTGATCCAAATACTTCCATATTGACGTCAGCAATGATGCTGCCATTTTGAAGCCTTGTCACTGCAACTGAAATATTATTCTGATCTATGCCTGTCCTTGCAATGAGCTGTTTAAGAAAGAAAAAATAGAACACATTGAGCTTATTTCACAAGTGGCCAATATAATATCTCCTTCTTTACTTTCTCTTCCTCTTGATAAACTACACTTTTCCCTATGCAAATGGAATATTATATTCAATTTTCTTCTTTTGGTAATTCGTCGTGCGGCTGGCAGAAGGTCGTTAGCAAAATGCTCTAAGCAGAAGGGCGTTTTCCAGCTGGCAGAAGGTCGTTAGCAAATGCTCTAAGCAGAAGGGCGTTAACAGTAAATTGCTTGTAACGCGACAACCATTGGCTTATTTCACATGCACATGAAATCAAAGTATTGTGATATTTTAGATCCTTCTATCAATACGTTAGGCGAAAATCTGGAATAAGCCTATGGGTTTCAAATTAGTGGCAATTTACTGTTAACGCCCTTCTAGAGCATTTGCTAACGACCTTCTGCCAGCCGGACTGTTAACACCCTTCTGCTTTGAGCATTTGCTAACAACCTTCTCTGCCAGCTGCACGACGAATACCTGCATGTGTTTAACACATTTGTTCTTTGCGATGTATTCTAATTGAAGATTATATAAGTTATGATTACCTCACACGTATGATATTGCTCATTAATTTCCATTTAAACTTGACTACAAAAATGTTAATTTAGTGACAAAAGGGATAGCAAACAAAAAGTATAACCTTTTTTTAATTACAAACGTTCGTACCGCATTTCCAAGTAATTGCTGAAATTCAATGAATTCCGGGTTGCTTTGGTCACTCAAGGCATCGGTAACGAATACTTCGGTGCCATTAATCATGTTAATTGTGATGCTGGCCGCGACGGACTCAAAAGCTACGAAAAAGAGAAGTGAAATATTTTATTTTATTTTATTCATCCAACATAATAACCGTACCACTCTCCTTAAACAAATAGATAAGACTCAAAGTCTTGATAAGTAAAATGTCCATCGAATAGACAACAAGCAGTCAAGATTTAAAGAGAATACAGAAGTTAGTACATATATGTCACTATGGAAAATATGTTTTCATGAATTTTACACTGATATTTCGCTATAACAAGAGTAGGTATTATAGCATCTCTGCCAGTGGGTATGTTAATAGTAGACAAAACACACATCCATTCTTAAGAAGCAGATCGTTTGTGAGGTGCAATTGTTTTTCCACACCTTCGTTTTCATGTTACAACTGCTGAAATGATGATATGTAGATCGTACTAATTTCAATTTTCGTATGTTTAAACATTATCATGCTAAGTTGCCAAAGAAGACTTTCTTAATTCATCCAAACAAAAGTCCCACATTTTTCATGAAAAATAGTTAAAGATAAAAGAGAGAAAATGAAGATATGTCGGCATTTTCTTGAGATATAAAGTCGTACAACGAATTAAAAATGTCATGTACATCTACACAGAAGAAACATATGTTTAAAATCTCACCAGTACATGCACCTCTCCAAATTTTAGTCCCAGACTGACAACTTGTCGGAGCTGTTGTAAGACAAAACAAAATCGTAACACGTGTCAATTGAAAAGCGTCTTCAATCTATAGTAATATATATACAAAGGTATTGTGGTCGTTTCATTATTACAGTTACGTACAGGTATTAATACAAGAAAGGAAATAAATGACACGAAAATGTGCTAAAACATTATAGAATTACGAGGTTCATTAAGCTGAATTGGGTTTTTGAGATCCATTAGATGCAGAAGTGTGTAAAATAAAACAGCCAGAAAATTAGTACATAAACTAAACCCCTGCATACACATATTTTTTTTGCACTCGCGAGAGACTGGGTGATCAAAAGCGTACATATACATGCACACTGTTGTATACTAAACGGATAGGTTTAATTTGTTGATGCCTTTTGGTTTATCAGTATAAAAATAATACGATCCTTCATTGTAGTAATTCCCTGTTAAATAAATACTTACTTGCAGTAGTTGGCTGCATGGAAACAGGACCCGCAGTTGAAGAACTGGTGCGTGCGTTAGTGGATTGCGTATCTGGGTTTGGCAGTAAGGTGGCGGTCGGCATTGGTGTCGTGGTTTCTTTTAAGATTTGAATAAGAAACATGTTTGGATTACTAACGTATCTGTGACGGAGCCTGTTGAACTTCTCAAACAAGACTGCACGCATGTGCTCTTCCAAGACATGTTAACTTTACTTTTATTTACTTACTATTTATTTATTATTTGTTACTTATTATTTTTTTTCATTTTTTAATTTTATGTCGCCTTATATTTCAGCTCTAGTCAATCAAACAATGAAATCAGGATTATACCTGTTCCGTCTGATAACGGGCTTCTGACTTGTTGAATATTTTGTGGAAACTCACCACCACTATCGAAAATTCCCACGGGTACTTTTAATTTCAACAGCTATCTTAGGATGTATTTAACTGCTGAAATGGCCTAAAACTCCACTGGAAGTTTATATAAATTATTTAAATGTATACATATGGGACCGATTGGGACCGATAAAAATTAACTGAATTTTCTTGAATAAAGACGAATTTGCTTTAAACCATTCTGTCGTTCATTCGCTAGCAAGGTTGAATTATAATGACAACTAACCACACTACATGGGAAGAAAAAAAAGGAAACTTACTGCCAAATTATCAATTTAAAGGGCCAATGACGAAGCTAAAACAGCATTTAAATGCCCTGCTGTCGGCGAGATAAAAATTAACTGGAAGTCGGCAAAATTTCTTTAAAAGGATGACGGAAGCGGCCGGAAAACTTATAATAATTCGTTAATTTAGACATATTAAAGTAACAGGTATACCATTGCATCTTATTCCATCGCTGTTTAACTGGTAGCCAGGAGAGCACAGACAGTGGAAGCTGCCATTAGTGTTGAAGCATATCTGCTCGCAGCCGTGGTCACCCAGGCACTCATTAATATCTGATAAAACACGAATCAGTCGAAACGGCAAAAAAGATTAAAATCACTGACAAAATGAAAATAAAAGTAAACGTTTGCCTCCTACAATGGCGATATAATTTTACTCCAATGCTGTGCGTTATTCACTTGAAAACAATGGTAAAACCACCCCATAATAAATGATCTTAACCGAAAGAAATCAATGAAGTCAGTGTGCAAACCACATTTAAGACGCACAATCAGTTATGGAGAAGAAAAATGAAACATGGTAAATGTTCAATCATGGTGGGCGAAAATATCTGAGTTAATGACTCAATAAATCAATCAATATATCAATAAATTAACCATTAAGACAAAGAATCTTATTTCACGCGCTTCCCGCATCACATTTAAACTGAAGATGAGTAGTAACTTAAAATAAGGAAAATGTGTAAAACAACCAATTGTTTTAGTACATGTTCTATGTGAATTATGTATTTATTATTTGTTTGCAGGATACGACTATCAAATCAAAGTCCAACAGCCATTATAATTCCACCAAAACTGAGTTTCTAGTTTCTTCCATATACCAGTATATTTGTTATTTTCAGCATGAAAAAAGAGACGCTCTGCCTTTTAACACAAAACAGAACACAAAATCAAATCTTTGGAGTATCATGAAGATAGTTGGGTTTTGAGGAATATTTGTTAATATCGTTCTGTTTTTTCAGATTTGAAATACAAATGCCCCAACATAAAGGCAATATCGAAAGAAAGTGACAGTAAGGTACGAAATAAAATATTAAAACGTAAAACGTTATTCCATCACACGACAGCACGACGTGCTGTTATCAAAGGCATAGTTCACCCTATTGTCAACTTGGTTATGATAAAAGCAGAACAATGGGAGATACACATTGATGAAAGTTTGGCGAAAATCCACCAAAGAATAACAAAGTTATGAAGCTTAACCCTAATAATACCGGGGGGGGGGGGACCATAATTTGTTTGGGCAGATTATTTTCTGCATTTATTCAAGTTTCAATAATGTATACAAACTTCATAAATTCATTTACAATACATTTATAAATTCCAGTAACAAAGACACTTGACAATCATTTGATAATGTAAAAGACGAAAAACGAGACATAATTGACTAACTTGAATACTGAAACCAGATGATCATTTTTAAGTGACGGAAAGTATCAATGCTTAATTAATTGCATTTTGGAAAATAGTTCATTACAATATTACAGTGTTACTTAAATACGATAATAACGAGTCTCAGGGATAGAAGAAAGCCAAGTGCAAATTCAGACAAGTTTATTGGACTGGGATTTATTAGTTCATTTGATTGGAAGACTGAAATGCAGAAGGACCAACTATCATAAGCGGTGCTTAATCAGATAGCGGCCCCAAAAGAGATGACGAGCTACATGGATAAAATACTAGAATGGATGTCACTTTTATTCAAGAAAGTTTGGAAGGGAATTTGTAATAAGTGTCCTAAGGCTAGTATGTCTGATTATTGTGTTCGGCGCGTGGTGCGTGCAGAGTGCAGTGCAAGGGTTTGTGTTAGCAGGGATGAGTATAAATCAATCGATATGTAACGCAAGTCCTCTTTTGTATTAATGTTTGTCTGTTATGTTATATTAAAAATAATAATAATAATAATCGCCCCCCCCCCTCGACAAATTTCGCGATTACGGCGCCGCACGAAATTTTTTGACCGCGCCATTCACTGGCTTTTTACTTTCAAGTATCGCGCATCATTTAAGACCATTTTAAAAAAAAATCGGACGTACCGTTACGACGCTGCGCGACTTTTCGTACATGCATTCAACTCCAAAATTGCTGAAAAACGTGATTTTGTGTACAAAATCAATGCAAATTGTGTTTTCAGCCAAAAATCATAAATGTATGTAAAAATATTATTTTTACTTTTACTGGCTGAAATGGATTAAGTTTATGCTGTTTATGATCGCAAAGTGTCCCGCGTCAAAGTTCATCGAAAAAATAATAAAAACAAAAGTCGAAAAAACAAGGAAATACATAAGATTCAAAAACAATAAATACATAGGAAATTAATTCTGACTTGGCAATTTTTTTGTAGATAATTGTTTGAAATGTCAAAATGAATATTTTTACGCAAAAATTAGCATTCTACTAGCTATTGTAAGTGAGATATAGGTGAAAACATAATTCATACACTTATTTGCATAATAATTACTTAAAAAATATAAAAAAAATTTTTTGAAAATTTTACTATACAGTCTTGTAGTTTTACACCCGGCTCTACGCGCGGTGCAAATTTTCGCGGCGATCGCGCAATCTGCGGCCGAGATCTCGGGCGGGGGGCATATAATGGCCCCCCGGTAATAAGTAGACCAGAAATAGCCAGTATTTTTAGGTTAAAAGTTTAAATTTTGCGACGTCACATGCGAGCAGCTCCATATGTCATGTAATATAAATTCCAATAAATTGCCATTTTTAATGGTTCATGATTATTGAATGGTTTTTTTTCATACAGCCTGTGTGAATAATGTTTCTGATAATATACTGAAATGCACAGGTATTTTTTTTTATAATTTCTGAGAAACGGTACTTTATGGATTTATTTCACATGACATATGGGGAGCTGCTCGCATGTGACGTCATAGATTTAAACTGTAAATTCCATAACTCTCTTATTTGTTGATGGATTTTCGTCAACCTTCATTAATATGTTTCTTGATCATTTCTGCTTTAAAAAAACAAAAACTTGATGTCAGGGTGAACGTTGCCTTTAACTTAATTTACCTGAACAAGTGATGCCATCTTCATTCCGCGTGTAACCGTCGGAACAGTCACATGTGTAGTTGCCTTCATTGTTCACACAATTTGAGGACATACATGGCTGTCCGTCAGACACTCATTGATATCTGTTAATTGTGAATGTAAAAAATCGAATACTTTAACCCTATCTGGCCGGGGGGCTAAAATAGCCCCCCCCCTCGACAAAGTTTCGCGACCATTCCGCCGCGCGAAATTTTTTGACCGCGTCACTTGCTGACTTTTTACTTTCAAGTGTTGCCCATCTTTTGAGACCAAATTCGCGACGTCCGGGTACGCGCGGTTCCGGGTTACGCAACTTTCGTACTTGCATGTGTCACCAAAAATCGCTCAAAAACATGAATCGTGTGTTATTTCAATGCAAATTGTGTTTTCAGCCAAATTCATAAATGTATGATTATTTTTACTTTTACTGATTGAATTAACTAATTTTATGCTATTTATGATCGCAAAAGTGTCCCGAGAAATTTCATCGAAAAACAATAAAAAACAAAGTCGAAAAAACAAAGAAATACATAAGAATTCATGAAACAAAAATATACATAAGAAATTAATTCTGATTCAGCCATTTTTTTTGACAGATAATTTTAGAAATGTCAAAAGAATATTATCACCAAAAATTAGCATTCTGTGAGCTGTTTAAAGGGAGTTATGGACAAAAATATGATTTTATACATAAATATGCATAATTAAATTACTTAAAATAGAGATAATCATTTTTCAAAAAATCTAACTATACAGCCTTGGAGATTTACGTCCGCTCTATGCACGTTGCAAATTTTTGCGGCATCGCGCGATCCGCGCCGAGATCCGAAGGGGGGCCAAATTAGCCCCCCCCCCCCCGGGCTATGCAATTTCAAAAAGCCGGCTGATTAGGGTTAAAACTTTATTAAATATTCAACATATTTAGATTTATTAATTAGTAAATCTACATTCCATACTTGCAAACGGGTTCTATTATGCTGGATTAAAACATCCAAAGTATACATGTAACAAAAAATGGAAGGTCCCTATCGGTTCGCCTGTATTGGGTAACTGATTACGGCACATTCTTGATTTTATGGTGTATTAATGACACTTTGTTTCATTATATTTCTATATTTACAAATATATTTCGAAATTAGAGAAAATATATGTAACCTTACGTCAAGTTAAATCCAAGTTCATTGACATGAAATGACATTGATTGTTATGACCTTAAAAAACAGGTGTCACATAATTTGTGATGTCGGATATCCCTGTGCACAGTTTTCTTGAATATGAAAAGCGGAATATAAAACATATGCCTTTGAATCACTGTAAAATTTAAATTCTACTGTTTGAGCTCAGATGAACCTCCCCTGTACTGCTAGCAGATCTGCAATTAATTTCATTTTATTTGTGATATTTTGATATCACTCTTATTCATGGAATATAAATAATTATTGGAATCATTTCAGTTACTGCTAGTATGTTTATGTTCATTTTTAAGCATACTACGTTACTCTTTCTTGATTTTATGCAAGGAAATGATATGCAACTCATGTTTGACATTCGTAATACATGTGTAGTTGTATATGAATTCCGTTTAATATTAAACTTGTTTAGGGTGCACTCTATTCTATCGCGCCCTAGCTTTTTATGATATGTTCCTGCTAATTTTATATTATTGTGCAAGTTTCTGAACGAATGCGAGTTGAATTGAATTGAATCTGATCAGGATGCTTTTGAAAGTAACGTAAAATAATACCGTTTTCTAGCTTTATTGACAAAAATTACTTTTGCCCTTGACCATTTGAGCTGACATTCTAATCACGGTATCTGTGATACTTGATTTCCAGTATGTCATGTCTAGTTGAGGAATAGGAACTTTTACTTTCAAAAATATGTTGAAAATTCAACAACTGAATCTTTGGTAAAAAAACAAACAAACAGACAATGCAGCAAGTGTGAGCCATTGCAAACGTCTTCAGACTATGGTATTTGGTCCTCCTTTATTTTGCTCATGTCTATAGACATTACGGAAATACGTCACTAACTCACTTTCCGAGTTATTGTTCTCGGAATTCAAACTGTCATTTCTCCAATGGTCGGCACACATGGGCAGAACAAGTTGATACCTAAATTTGAAAAAGAATGTATCATATCGAGTTTACTGAAAGAATACAATACGGATCGTTACTCACAAATGAAAATAAACATTTTGGGTGAACTAGGCATATCTGATTTTTTACCAACACTATGCGAAAATAGAAAACAAAAAAATCACTTAAAAAACTGCCTCTTACTTTTCTTACAAGTGACTAATCAACTGACCTGTACCATCATCTGCGGACGCCACAAAGCCTTCTGGGCACGTACAGTAATAGCTGCATCAGTGTTGTGCAGTCTTTCGCGTTTCCACAGATCTCCGGGAAGAGTTCACACTCGTTGTCATCTGGAGAAATGACGCACAATCCATTTTGTTTATTGTAAAGATGATAACAAAGCTTCATTATTCAAGACAATCAGGAAGAACACTGACAAAAGGCTTTCAAGGAAATAGATAGAAGAATGATTGTGAGTAGTGGTATACCACGATTGTTGAAAGGGGTTCAGGTCCGAAAGAATATTGATCTATGGTGAATTCCGTGCAACAAGTCATCAAGTCCGAAAGAATACTTCTGTATGGTGCAGCTTTCATATCCTCAACCCCGTCTTTTGTATGCTAGATCAGACCTACTGTAATCAGAATAAGTACTGGATGATACAGAACCAAAAGCAAGAAGGCAGCAGAAAAAAGAAACGAAATATTTTATGACGCTGAAATCTATAATTCTTAGTGTCAAGTTTCTAAAATAGAAAAGCGAAAATAGTACAAACGAGACAAAATGTTTAATGGAGTCCTGTCACCTTGAACTGCAACGATACTATCTGGGTCCAGTCGTTGTTTCTCGACAACCCAGAAATGAACTCTGGCTCGAGAGAAGTGGCGTTATAGCGGGTGGATGACGGAAGATCGACTCTGAATAGAACCTTCGCCCTGGGTGCTCGTTACGGAGTAATTTGAACACTGTAACACTCAGATATCATGGGCGAGGGTGCTACTCAGAATTAGAGCGTTTACCTGAGCAAAAGGAAACAAATGGAGTATGAAGATTTTTTTTTTTCAATTTGATATAAGTAACACATTTTCTCATGA
>JZLH01S0011788.1:24570-35745 GCA_001188425.1 Eucidaris tribuloides
ACGCGCGTGCAAATTTTCGCGGCGATCGCGCAATCTGCGGCCGAGATCTCGGGGGGGGGGGGGCATAATGGCCCCCCGGTAATAAGTAGACCAGAAATAGCCCAGTATTTTTAGGGTTAAAAGTTTAAATTTTGCGACGTCACATGCGAGCAGCTCCCCATATGTCATGTAATATAAATTCCATAAATTGCCATTTTTTAATGGTTCATGATTATTGAATGGGTTTTTTTCATACAAGCCTGTGTGAAATAATGTTTCTGATAATATACTGAATGCACAGGTATTTTTTTTTATAATTTCTGAGAAAACGGTACTTTATGGAATTTATTTCACATGACATATGGGGAGCTGCTCGCATGTGACGTCATAGATTTAAAACTGTAAAATTCCATAACTCTCTTATTTTTGATGGATTTTCGTCAAACCTTCATTAATATGTTTCTTTATCATTTCTGCTTTAAAAAAACAAAAAACTTGATGTCAGGGTGAACGTTGCCTTTAACTAATTTACCTGAACAAGTGATGCCATCTTCATTCCGCGTGTAACCGTCGGAACAGTCACATGTGTAGTTGCCTTCATTGTTCACACAAATTTGAGGACATACATGGCTGTCCGTCAGACACTCATTGATATCTGTTAATTGTGAATGTAAAAATCGAATACTTTAACCCTATCTGGCCCCGGGGGGGGGGCTAAAATAGCCCCCCCCCTCGACAAAGTTTCGCGACCATTCCGCCGCGCGAAATTTTTTGACCGCGTCACTTGCTGACTTTTTACTTTCAAGTGTTGCCCATCTTTTGAGACCAAATTCGCGACGTCCGGGTACGCGCGGTTCCGGGTTACGCAACTTTCGTACTTGCATGTGTCACCAAAAATCGCTCAAAAACATGAATCGTGTGTTATTTCAATGCAAATTGTGTTTTCAGCCAAATTCATAAATGTATGATTATTTTTACTTTTACTGATTGAATTAACTAATTTTATGCTATTTATGATCGCAAAAGTGTCCCGAGAAATTTCATCGAAAAACAATAAAAAACAAAGTCGAAAAAACAAAGAAATACATAAGAATTCATGAAACAAAAATATACATAAGAAATTAATTCTGATTCAGCCATTTTTTTTGACAGATAATTTTAGAAATGTCAAAAGAATATTATCACCAAAAATTAGCATTCTGTGAGCTGTTTAAAGGGAGTTATGGACAAAAATATGATTTTATACATAAATATGCATAATTAAATTACTTAAAATAGAGATAATCATTTTTCAAAAAATCTAACTATACAGCCTTGGAGATTTACGTCCGCTCTATGCACGTTGCAAATTTTTGCGGCATCGCGCGATCCGCGCCGAGATCCGAAGGGGGGCCAAATTAGCCCCCCCCCCCCCGGGCTATGCAATTCAAAAAAGCCCGGCTGATATAGGGTTAAAACTTTATTAATATTCAACATATTTAGATTATTAATTAGTAAATCTACATTCCATACTTGCAATAGGGTTCTATTATGCTGGATTAAAACATCCAAAGTATACATGTAAAACAAATGGAAGGTCCCTATCGGTCTCGCCTGTATTGGGTAACTGATTACGGCAGCATTCTTGATTTTATGGTGTATTAATGACACCTTGTTTCATTATATTTCTATATTTACAAATATATTTCGAAATTAGAGAAAATATATGTAACCTTACGTCAAGTTAAATCCAAGTTCATTGACATGAAATGACATTTGATTGTTATGACCTTAAAAAACAGTGTCACATAATTTGTGATGTCGGATACTCCCTGTGCACAAGTTTTCTTGAATATGAAACGGAATATAAAACATATGCCTTTGAAATCAATGTAAAAATTAAAATTCTTACTGTGTTGAGCTCAGATGAACCTCCCCTGTACTGCTAGCAGATCTGCAATTAATTTCATTTTATTTGTGATATTTGATATCACTCTTATTTCATGGAATATGAAATAATTATTGGAATCATTTCAGTTACTGCTAGTATGTTTATGTTCATTTTTAAGCATACTACGTGTACTCTTTCTTGATTTTATGCAAGGAAATGATATGCAATCTCATGTTTGACATTCGTAATACATGTGTAGTTGTATATGAATCCGTTAATATTAAACTTGTTTAGGGTGCACTCTATTCTATCGCGCCTCTAGCTTTTTATGATATGTTCCTGCTAAACTTTTATATTATTGTGCAAGTTTCTGAACGAATGCGAGTTGAATTGAATTGAATCTGATCAGATGCTTTTGAAAGTAACGTAAAATAATACCGTTTTCTAGCTTTATTGACCAAAAATTACTTTTGCCCTTGACCATTTGAGCTGACATTCTAATCACGGTATCTGTGATACTTGATTTCCAGTATGTCCTAGTTGAGGAATAGGAACTTTTACTTTCAAAAATATGTTGAAAATTCAACAACTGAATCTTAGGTAAAAAAACAAACAAACAGACAATGCAGCAGTGTGAGCCATTGCAAACGTCTTCGGTATGGTATTTGGTCCTCCTTTATTTTGCTCATGTCTATAGACATTACGGAAATACGTCACTAACTCACTTTCCGAGTTATTGTTCTCGGAATTCAAACTGTCATTTCTCCAATGGTACGGCACACATGGGCAGAACAAGTTGATACCTTAAATTTGAAAAAGAATGTAATCATATCGAGGTTTTACTGAAAGAATACAATACGGATCCGTTACTCACAATGAAAATAAACATATTTGGGTGAACTAGGCATATCTGATTTTTTACCAACACTATGCGAAAATAAGAAAACAAAAAATCACTTAAAAAACTGCCTCTTACTTTTCTTACAAGTGACTAATCAACTGACCTGTACATCCATCTGCGGACGCCACAAAGCCTTCTGGGCACGTACAGTAATAGCTGCCATCAGTGTTGGTGCAGTCTCCGTTTCCACAGATCTCCGGGAAGAGTTCACACTCGTTGTCATCTGGAGAAAATGACGCACAATCCATTTGTTTATTGTAAAGAATGATAACAAAGCTTCAATTATTCAAGACAATCAGGAAGAACACTGGACAAAAGGCTTTCAAGGAAATAGATGAGAAGAATGATTGTGAGTAGTGGTATACCCACGATTGTTGAAAGGGGTTCAGGTCCGAAAGAATATTGATCTATGGTGAAATTCCGTGCAACAAGTCATCAAGTCCGAAAGAATACTTCTGTATGGTGCAGCATTTCATATCCTCAACCCCCGTCTTTTGTATGCTAGATGTCAGACCTACTGTAATCAGAATAAGTACTGGGTGATACAGAACCAAAAGCAAAGAAGGCAGCAAAAAAAGAAAACGAAATACTTTTATGACGCTGAAATCTATAATTCTTAGTGTACAAGTTCTAAAAATAGAAAAGCGAAAATAGATACAAACGAGACAAAATGTTTAATGGAGTCCTGTCACCTTGAACTGCAACGATACTATCTGGGTCCAGTCGATTGTTTCTCGACAACCCAGAAATGAACTCTGCCTCGAGAGAAGTGGCGTTTAGCGGGTTGGATGACGGAAGATCGACTCTGAATAGAACCTTCGCCTGGGTGCTCGTTACGGAGTAATTGAACACTGTAACACTCAGAATATCATGGGCGAGGGTGCTACTCAGAAATAGAGCGTTTACCTGAGCAAAAAGGAAACAAATGGGAGTATTGAAGATTTTTTTTTTCAATTTGATATAAGTAACACATTTCTCATGGAATTCTATACGTTCTATTGACAGGGAATATCACACTAATTATGGGTCAAATGCTGGTCGTGGAAATCTAAACACACCCCAAAATGGCAGGAACAGAGAACTACTGTAATAACCACCTATGCATTGTTCTCATTTGGTGCTTTTTCGGTGCATCTTCGTCACAATGCTTGTTTTTTAACAGTATTGCATGTCATGTGTGTGTGTGTGTGTGTGTGTGTGTGTGTGTGTGTGTGTGTGTGTGTGTGTGTGTGTGTTTAGAATCGATTGAAATTTTCTTCCGGAAGTTTTTACTTGCAACCATAATCTACACTCTCAGAAAGGTTATTATTTACAATGATCGGGTTCGTTATTATGGGGTGAATCCAAAAACTGTTAACGTGATAGGGTAAAATGATTGTGGAGCTTCAATTCAAAGTTTTTCAAACTTTGATATCTGAGCTTCATAGTAGCGTTCAAATGGACAAATAAACACCCTAAAATACAAGTGTGGAAAGTTATGTTGATAATGGCAAGGTATGCATAGATAAACAATTTCTACTCCAGTGGATGATAAAATAACCTAGATCTGCACACAGTAAGTCTATGGGAGGAAATGAGCAGGCGAATCCGGTCAATTTGAATGCTTGTAGATTTTCACTTTTCTAAAGCACTAAATCATCATTTTGATATACAATTTTTTTTTTCAGGGCTGCATTTTTAGACCTTATTAAAGACACTTTGAGTGTGGAGGATTATATAGCTCACATTTTTTTTTTAACTGTGGTAAATGTTAGCCAGTGGCTTTAACAAAATTGTCCATGTACATTTTGTATGCAATATTGTTATCCAACTGTTCGTATGTCCCCCTCCCTTATTCCAACCAGACCATTTGTTACCAATTTTTTGGGGAGTGTATGCCATGTCCAACAGAAAAAAATAATGGTTTAGTACCTAAATCTTTTATCTACAGACACAGGGTTATTGAGATTAGTAAACTACCCAAACGTGTTAGATTGCCATGGTGTCAAGGTGAAACCAAGTGCCCAGGCACCCCCCCCCACAAAAAATATTGCAAAGTGTATGCTCGACACTCCCACCCCCATGGGCAATTACACAATCTTTGCCACAAAAATGCATTTTCTCTGAAGTCACCAAAAGAAATGAGGGCTTTTTGAAACCAAACCATTCATATTTTTATATCTTAATGCCATTTTTTTCTTTAATTGCAATTTCTTCATTACTCACGTCTTCAGCAAGATCCATCTGAGTTCCTGAAGACTCGATGGTATCTGGGGAACTTTGGACGGTGAAACCCTTGACGGTTTGGAAGCGAATGTACAAGTACAATGTGTTGGCACCTGTTTCAGAGGGTAAGCAAGTAGAAGTTCAAATATATGGTTGATGTTGCAATGGATAGATATACAGATAGATCATTGGATAAATAGATAGACGCACAGATGGATAAATACGTAGATTTATAGCCATATCGAAAGAAAATACATATCTTAGTTAGCAACCTTATCCAAAACAGCCATTGCATTATCTGGGGACAAAGAGTCCACTTGGGTAGCATTGTGCGGTCAAACTCTAATCAAAAGTTATGCCTACTTTTGTGCAGTCGGACAAAATCACGTTTGTCCTACTTTTGTGTACTGGTCGTAATGACAACTGAATTGGTGACATTGTTGATATCAGAAGTCAAAGAGAAAACTGAATTACAAAAATCAATAATAAAATAAATAACATGCATTTGGTCTTTTAATATGTTTTTAATGATTATTTAGTAAACAAAAGATACAATTAACCGTTACTCGGCATTAAAATAATATTGCACATGTTCATCTCTTTTGTTTGCCAAAATGCATTCTCACTGACTTGATGATCTACACATCTCATTTATTTTAGGCCTTTTGTCAAAGTTATGTGCCCCCTTTGTACTACAAATAATAGGAAATCAGAAATGTACATCCTGAGAAATCTGTTCGTTTTGCTAAATTGAACGAGTACACAATAGTTTTCACACTCTCAGTGTGTTTCCTTGTTAAACGGTATGCAGAGCCGTGCGTGTACATGTATAGCATATACAGTATACTGGGACAAACGCGATTTTGCGTCATTGCAGAAAATTCAATATATCTCAGGATTCACACAACCAAATGAAACGGAAAAAATTGCACTGGCATGTATAGTCTCTTAGCATTGCCAATACCAAATTTGACTGGGTTGTATATGATTCTCATATATAAAAAAAAATATACGACTGAACCATTTTTAGGGAAACACACTGTACAATACAAAAAAAAACTCTTAATGAAGAATTTACCTAAGCGTTCCATCAAAATAGTCCTTGGAATCTTTAATACTGATAAAATATCGACAAATGCGTACCAGAATAAGAAAATATTTAGTTCTTAACAAGTGCTTCGTTCAAGCATCCTCACATAATGCGTTTAATTTAGCAAGGTGCTTCACCTGGTGCGTCACCAAGGTGCGTCACCTGTTTTGGAAACCAAATACCTTATTTGTATGGGCATCATGATTTCGAAACGGGTTTGTTAAATTCATTGTTTCACCATTACCGCTACTCCTTACCAACACATATTCCATTGACGTCACTTGTCATCTCCAAGCAATCACAACGGAACGAGCCAACTTGGTTGACACACATTCGATCTGCCGGACAAGGGTCACCGGTCTTACATTCATCAACATCTGTGAAAGATTTTAAACATTATGACATGATGCCTCCGAGATTATGTAATTCCCACACCCAGCCATTCTCGCAAGCCAGCAATGGTGAATACTGGATGTAAACATTGTATGATTTTGTGTCGTGCACGTATAATGGTGTTTAGGGATCACTGGAAGTGCACTCGTCAACATCTTGACAGACTTAAAACATTATCCAGTAAGTTATAATTCGGCTTCCGGGATCTGTTAGTTCCCACACCCAGTTCCCGTTAGCAGCTCGCATTTAGGTATACACGATTTAACGCCTTTAGTCCCACAGGTTTATATTTGTGTTAGTGTAGTTTGGGCCTGCCACTGCCTGGGGCCAAGAGGATTAAGCCTTGTAGCATTACGTTTATTGTATGTATATTTATCTTATAATGTCAAGATGGAAAAATTAATATTGGGGAAACTAAAGTTTTGAAAATAATTTTGCTAATCTGAAGATAGTCACGAATAAATATGACCTTGATTACAGACGTCAACCGCCTAACACTAAGTACATAATTATGTAAAATGTGAAGGATAAACGAGTCACTTACTGATTTCGGGTTCACATCAAGTAGAAAAATAAAGGTCACATTTTCCATCTAATACACTAAGTGTTTAACGTTTGCACAATTGTTAATTGAACATGTGTGAGACCTTTAAGAACCCCCACCCCCCCCCGAAAAAAAAAAAAACCGTAATGTGCACGGAGCAGTAAGATTTTGATACATTACTAAAAGTCTCAAAATTTGTTAACGGGAGCATCAAACTTCTCCCCCACCCCTGGATTTATATTGTTATATAATCTGATGTTATTTACCTTCGCAGGTTTTAGGCGAGCTGTTGGTGTAATTTCCTGAACATGTACAGTTGAAGTCCCCTGGAATATTGACGCAGTCAGAAATACCATAGGGACAGGTGTCCACGTTGTTTGCACACTCATCGAAATCTGGTAAATTTCAAAGTAAATTTTAATATTAGCCTTACAAATACGCCACTTTGTACCCTTTTGTAAGCTCAGTCAATGTTTATTATATAAAAAAAAATCACAAATTCCTGACACGCCGTAATGCAAAATAGTCATTTTTTTTTTACAATCATGAGTGAAAAAGAATATTCCTAATTGATTAAAGAGTACTCATTGCTCTCAGGTAAAAAGGAATAAAAGGGATGCCCCTGCTTTATGTGATAAAGAGAGCCACGATTCCTTGTGTATGTGTTTCAATACAAGTTATTTCCATGTATCGAACGTGTTAAAAAAGCAATCTGAAAAATGAATAATTTATGAAACTTATTCTATTTTATTTTGAATACAAATGTTACTCTTATCATTATAATACTGCATAGTTCAATACCTTTCTATATGGTCCATTTCAAATACTTCACATCAGTAGTTATTCTGGTTTTGAAAGTAAGGCGGGTATGTACAAACAACGTTGCCATCACAAATGAACAGAACGTTCAATACTGGTGAGAAAGTTCGGGTTTTGTTTATGTTGGGCATTACACACATTGTAGTAACTCATACATGAACACAATGTAATAAAAATGATGTCCTGTTATTCATTCGTCTACGAAAAATCACCGGAATCGTAGAAAAATGAACCACAGGAATCCAAAAGCCATTTTATGAAAGATAATGTTGGCACGAGTAGAATATAATTATGTGTAAAGAATACTTCTTAAACAACGATATAAATACCTATACACATCCCATTAGATTGAACATATCCCGCAGTACAGGTGCAGACGGCAGATCCTTGTGTGTTGCTACAGTTGCTATTAGGTCCACAGAAGGTCAATGTATCCTCACACTCGTTAATATCTAGACGAAATGGAAATGAAAATCAATAGGCTAACTGTAAACTTGCCATATGATGATGAGTCATGCGTCACTTAAAGTTTTGGCAAATCACCGTTATTAAAGACAAATCCGACATCGCAGACTTCTATCTAAAACCTAAATTCTTCATATTATAATGATGATGTCCATTTTAGCTATCTTATGGTGCAGGAAATTACTTACTATAATTTCCAGCCACACTTGAAACTTGAGATCAAGTTAATTTATCCGTATAACCCCTCCTAGCTAGTACACATTTTACGAAACAAAACAGGCCAAGGTGAAAAGTCGAGAGACAATACTGCCCCCATTACATAAGGGCATAACTGACATTTTGGTGTTTTGGAGATATTGAGCAAAATGTATTTTATTCAACAGGTAAAGCCCTCCCTATTCTGTGTCCTTTTTACAAGTGGATTATGAAACAAAGGGACACTTCTAATTAATAATTTTTTGTTGTACATGTTTAACATGATGTACTGGGTCCCATACACTATATAACTCAATTTTGAAAAAAGTCAGTTATGCCGTTTTGTCATGGGGGGGGGGGGGGTCAAAATACCTTAACCTTTAAGCCGTGAACACTGTCATAATGTCACCTATCCATTATCTTATCTATGCGTGTTTTAAATAAACTGACAATATGGTAATATTCACTTATCGTAAATTTGGGTCAATTCAATTCCATCAATATTACTGGAAATATTATCAAATTCAGCCACCTGTCTTATTTAATTATTTAATATCTCAGCAATCCCTTATTTTTTAAAGTAAACTCCTGGCTTATAAAGATAAAAAAAACACATTCTGAATGCATAATTGTATTTCAAAAATTGATCAGAATTGATTTTATGCGTGTTGTTGATGTCCAAGTGTTATTGGCAGTTTCATCAACTTAGTTAAGGATCTCTGAACAATAAACGAATAAACAGGTGGATAAATGAAATACAACGAATGACTGAAAGAAATCACTTGAAGAAATAAATGCATTAAAAACACATAAAACTATAAATGATTATTCAAGAGGGGATATTTAATCTTATGAATGCTGACAGATTTGTCATTCAAAGTGATATTTTGTTACCAAACACGCAAAAAAAAAATTATGCACTATACCGCCTACCTGTGCAGAATGTTCCATTCCCGGTATACCCTTGGTTACATGAACACAAGTGGCTGCCTGGTGTATCCGTACACGTTCCTTGGGCGTGACACAGGCCTGGAATTTCCGAACATTCATTGATGTTCACACAGCTCACAAATGCATCTCCTCTATACCCTTCATCGCATGCGCAGCTGTATGAACCTGTGTTATCGCTACAAGCAGTGTTATCAGCACATGGTGATGACTCACATTCATTTACATCTGGAATAAAAATACAGATTAATGTTCTATTTTAGAAAAAAGGGGGGACAAATGCAACTTAATCACTAATATTGGGATTCATTTGTAACAAACTTTACTCGGACAATTCTCACAGTCGGTATTTAGTCATTGGATCTTAGTAAAATAGGTCTACTCTAATCGGCTTTTATTGACGATTACTCAGAAGTGCCTGTATGTGTGTGTGTTCGGTATTTTCCTTAATTCATCAAGTCATTCATTTATGTATCTTTTATCAGTTGATTTTTTTAATGCATGCATGTATGTCTCGTCATTTCTTTTTTGCTCTCTTCATTTACGTGCTGCTGCTAAATTGTTGCATAGTTAACTTTGATTTTCGTCATTAAATCTGCTTGCTTTCAAATTCATTTCATCAATACACACAAATTATACATGGAATTTAATATTAATGTGTAAACTTACTATTGTGTAGTCAATAGGTGTTTATTTTTATATTTTTATATTTTATATTTATTAGATGTCTATCAAAATATACTTTATTTCTTATTGACCAATATCTACGTATACTGGTTACAATGAGTGCAGTTAATTATTGTTCCTTAAATGTGAGGTCACCAAGAAAACAGTACTACAATGACTGATCGGGTTATCCTGGGTAAAATGACTTCCCTTATAAAATCAAACCATGGCAATTCTATGATAACGCCATGGTTAACCGTTGAAGCACCATGGTAAGACCATTTTTACTTTGGTTTCGGCCAGTTTACCATAGTAGTACCATGGTACTACCATGGTTTATTTATAAGGGTATACATACATATATAACAATAAAATTTACTTACTTGGACGGTCAGGTAAATATCATCAAGTTTTGAAACATATTACATTGTTAATGGGGTTTCAAGGCAGTGATTACGGGAGAAGAGTAGTTACTTTGACATTAGTCTTTCTAACTCACTTTCGCAATAGGTCCCGTTGCCTGTATAACCTTCTCGGCAAACGCAGGTAAACGATCCGGGGATATTGGTACAGTCAGCATTTGTGTCACATGGCATCCCTTGACACTCATTGATATCTGTTAAACAGTTAGTAAGTCATTTGACGTACACAAAAATATAATTCAATATGATATTGGATATAAAATCGACAATCCTGTCATACCAATGAAACAATCAATTTATCGTCCATTTCAGTTTCAAATGAACAAAAAAAAAATCATACTTAAAGCAAGCAAAGATTTAACGCTAAATGACATGACTGGGGTAGTCCTCAACTTGGGGTGAAGCTTTTCTAGAATCAAATAAACTCTGCAAGGATTCAACTGTGAAAATTTGGTAGTCAAAAGTTGACTCGTTCAAAAGCAATTTCCATCAGTATGCCTTGTGACAGACAAATCTGTTGTGCAGCAGTCTATGGGTTTATATTCTTTCGAGCCCTCGAGAGAAACAAAATTGCTAGTATGTTAATGCTTGATTCGGCTTAAGTAAACAAATTCAAGATAATTGCTTCCAGCCAGGAGATGCACTCCAGTACATATCGCGTACGCAGGGGGGGGGGGG
>JZLH01S0011796.1:2509-15966 GCA_001188425.1 Eucidaris tribuloides
ACCCCTCAGGGACTCTTGACACAGAACCCCCAATAATGGCCAGCCACTTTCTGGAGGAAATGTCACCGACATTTCAAACAAACATCGCAGGATGCCTGACCCACATTCGAGAATGGAACGGTCCATATTTCAAACTCCAAGCCACTTTTCAAAACAACATAATGGAACGAGCCATAACTGGCCCAGGACAGGATGGCAAAGGAATGTGTCAATCTCTACGGCGATATGAATATTCATTACTATGAATTCTCTTTTAACCTGTTAACTGCATGGCCAGATTTCATGTCAAAGGAATACTGTTGCTGAAAAGAAACATCGCTGTCAACCTGTCAACTCTCCTGATTTAGACCGGAGACTCACATATTTACATGGAGCTAGCTCCATCTCCCGATATCTCAATCATGTTTTTAATTTCAGCCAAGACTCCCACTTTAAAAAAAAATAAAAATCTACTGTAGTAATCCACAAGCAGAAATAAGCAACAACAAACAACAACAAATCAACAAAAAGCAAAACAAAACACTCCAAATTGTGCATGTGTTTGTTACTTTGCAAGACATGCGTGCAATGTACCGTTATATAGAAAGACGGACCATATGCGTGAAAGATATCTAATTTATAACCAGATCTCTCCAGCACACGCCACAGTTATATCTGTCTAAAAAAAACTCATTCACAAATTCCTTTTTGGACAAATTTTAGGAGTTATGTTATGGATTGCACATGCTAATTGCTCAAACAGAGGTATCACGCAAAATCTCGAACATGAGATAGTTCAAATGTTGACAGGTATGTAATATATTCTAATTTACGGATAATTCTTTATTGAATCATGGTGATGTCCAATGACAGACATCTGTTCTTACCAACAGCTTCTCAAAAGTACAGGGGGAGGACCATCCAGAGTCAAGTTTAGCAGGGGGAGAGTGACTAAGAATTCCATGGTAGGAATTTTTTCAGCTTTGGCTAGTAAATACCGAGCGGCAAATACCGAGTTGTAATTGCCGGTATTTACTGGTAAATACCGACCGGTGATGATCGTTTTTTGCATAATACAGAACTAAATATTAGCGGCATTCTTGTCTGACGGGTATGAAACGAACCCCCGACGATCGTTTTGACCATAATACGGAACTAAATATTAGCGGCATTCATGTCTGATGGGTAAAAAATGAACCCCCACTTTTCATTTTAGCAGTGTTTAACTTCATAACGGGCATTGATGATGTCCAAGGACTGGAAAAGGGACCCTTTTTGACGCTTTTTCTGGACAAGGTTGCGTAGCTGGCCGTGTAGAGAGTGACCTGATTGCTTAGAAGATGATGGAATTTGAATAGGCCTACATTTTATGAAACAGTAATAGAGGTGGCGAAATTTGATCTAAACCTCATTCGATTATCGTGGAAAAACCATCGTCGATAACACGAGTTGAGAAACAGATTTGTGATGAATACGGTATATCTATTCTAGGCTTAAATTGACAGTGTGCTCTTTAGGGCTGTTATCAAAATGTGGTCAAAACAAAGTTGCTTTTTGTAGACCCTCTTGTAACTAGATCTGGAGATTGGTGGTGCCCACTGTTTATAAATGGCATTTTTGGTTGGCAGTGTGTTGACAGATTTGTTGACAAAATACTAACTGCACTACCACAAGTTTGATAGCTGAACAGGTCTCTCTTTTACTCCCTACTGCACATCCCTGTTTTACCTCTCCTGTGTAGAGTATTCTTAGCTATGGGGAATCCTTGGTCCCTCCCACTGTAATACATGCATTTACCCCATTAGGTTTTCATAATCGACGGTATTTTGGGCCGTATCGTGCCTCTGGTGATATTTTGAAATAATCATGAGATCATTACCGTGTATTCGATATTTATTCATCATCGACTAATTTTGACATTATCAAACCATTGCCCAGCCCTAAACAGTAATTGGTCATTTTTCTCATTCTGGTTGAGTTAACATCTAATTGTTAGAAATATGGCAAGTGCAGAGAAAACTTACTGTAAAATATGACTATAGCAGTGTAAATGTTAACCCATTGGTTACAGGAACTGGATGTGCCATGTAGTCAATCTCTGGGAATTACAAAACCTCAAAGGCAACGGGTTAAATAATTGACTTGTTGAATTCAAGATAGACTATTGATGACATTGTATTTTGTAGTTGATTAATTTCGTATCAATTTGTACTGTCACGGTGTTTAATGTAATTTGATGTAATTTAATGTAATAATTGTAAATATTATATAGTTATCTTTGTATTAATGAGTATAATATTATAGCTGTTTATTAATGTTTTTATAGTTTAATTTTCTAATAAAAGAAATATTATTCATAGTACCAAACAACACTTTTACATACATGTATTTTTGTAAGCAATAGTAACATCATATTCCCCCTATTTTTGACAATCTGTTAAAACAAATTTTAAGCAGATTACCCCAAATTACCTGTTGCAATAGATACACAGAAGAGTAAACCTACCTACATCATGTATCACGGAACATTTTGACTTTGATTGTATTATGTATTTTACTTAATTGTTTCTTTTTTTATATTTACTTACTTAAATTATTTACTCAGAAATTTATTTAGTATATCCTTGATATCATGTATGATTTTCATTGTTACGTTGGAATGGGATTTAACAGTATTGTTCTTGATGTTTTTATATTGTAAAAAAAAATCTACAATTCAGCTGATTGGCTGCAAATGATTTTTGTAATAAACCATAACCATTACCATTACCATTATCACAAGAAACCTAGTTCAAAGACAAACTTGCATCAAATATGTCAATAACATGATCTCAACAGGTCAGCATGGTTGCTCAGTCACTTTCACAGTTTTATATACCTCTACACATTCTGTTTTGTTTGCAAGTTTTACATGACAGTATGAGACATACAATTCATTTAGTGGGAACAATACAAATGACACTAACTAAAGACTAATGATACATAAAAGAAATAGTTACAAGTACCAGCAACAATATGAGGAGTGGTCGAGTTGGCAAAATCTATATTAAAATTATTTACGTGCATGTTGTTTTATATTTATACAGTGCAATATGGCTTATATTTCATAAATATTTATGTTGCAGTTCTTATCATTAACAATTGAATGCTGTGCTCTATTTATTTTGGGTTTAGAAATTACAGCAAAACATATTACCTGTAAGAGTTTAAAAAAATCTTTTCCATATGTGCCAAAAAGGACTGATCCCATTTTATCCCCATTAAGACTAGTTATGCTCCATTTATTTCCTGGGGAGAATTTGAAACTAATAAATGCGGGAAATTATCCGGAATAAAAAATGCAACTCGAGCGGAATATTTCATTTTTCGTGAAATCCTCTGGGACCACGCATCAGCTCTGTCATCTATCAAGCAAAGTCACCTTCATTTTCTACCTGGCTGATAATACTACATTAGCCTACTAATTCAGATATGCTCTGGTTATCGTCCCATCTTGATACATATCATCACGGTACGGACGAGTTCAGATCCAGTTCAATACGTTTGTTCCGCTCATGCATAATTCATCGGTCAGGTGTGTGTTGCTCAATGCTGTGAGTGGCCCCACTATTTCCAGCCCAATTCCATATGTACGGATTATCTTACACGAATTTGGGATCACTATGAAAATGAAATCACGAGCCCTGGACTATCGGATGTATCTGAACTCTGAAATAATATTTTGGAAAGGCAATCGTAAAGTTGTCGATTTTGAGGTTAGAACCTCAATTAGCCTTTCCGTAAGCGTGTTTTGTATCTTAAATGTGTATTTATTCATAATTTGTCTGACCTTTTTGAAGGAAACATTTTTTTTTAAAGTGTCTCTCATTCATTCTCTCAAATTATCTCATATATTCTGCCAACCCTACTTGGAATTCACATCCTAATGAGCTTTAAGTTATTGATACTTTTTTAGTTTTAAATGTATGATTAACCTGTTTGGAAATATCTCGTGCTGGACTCTATGGCAAATGCATGTTATAGCGAAATCAAATTGTCTCCAATGGGTTAAGCGACATTTCTTTGTCACAGATATGATATTATTCCATTTTATTTTTTTTCTTTTAAATACCATTACCAAGAATATGTTTCTATAACATTTTCTAAATATCCATACTTGTTCCATCTTTGTTGTATAATTTGTATATCTAGGGCCCCCATGAGAGATCAACTTATTGTTGAATATTTGAATAAATGAAAATAAATCAGGATTTTTTTTACCCAAAGGGGACTCAGATGTCATATCAGAAATACAAGTGGGATTTGTGAAAGGATAAAGTTAACTGCACAGCCAGGCCCAAAGGCAGGTCTCCAATTTATAAATCAAACACAGCAGTTCACGGAAATCATAATGTCAAGCTTTACATATTTTAAAGTATTATCAGAATCCTACGAATAAGATGTCATTGACATCACTCGATACAATCCCCTCCCTGTCATTAGATATTTACACTGATGCTAACACAAGAATTTATCCACAGATAATTCATAAAAGTATATATTTGGGAATAAATTAAACTATTAAAGAGAGATATAGCTAGAATTTGACTTGTAAACATAATTACTTCATTATATTTTTGTCTACAAGTAAATTTGATGAAGGAAATTACAATGTACTACACGTTAAACACATGTTGTGTACTTTTCTTTTGAAAGGCATACTTATATTCAAACAAGTACTAAAGCTTCAAGACAATACATTTATCTACATGTGGGAAACTAGTTAAGTATCATTACATTTATTGCACTTTCACCAACATGCTGATACAAATAGACATTCAGCGAGAAAGTATGCACCAAGTTATTTCGTTAATTTGTCAATTAATTTTTATCTTTAAATTTCCTCAAGTTTACTGTATTATTATTACAGAATATTATCTTAACTATGATTGCCATCATCATGATCATGATCATCATGATCATCATCATGATCATGACCATCATGATCATCATCATGATTATCATCATCATCATCACAGTCATCATCATCATCCCATCACCATCCCCATCCCCACCACCCATCACCATCACCATCACCATCATCATCATCATCATCATCACCATCACCATCATCATCATCATCATCGTCATCGTCATCGTCATCACCACCATGAACATGATCATCGTCATCATCATCTTCATCATTATCATTATCATCATCATTACATCAAGACAGAAGAAAAGGTAACCCAAGAACTGTGGCAAAATGCCTTCCTTCAAAATTCAAGTAGCAAAGAGAAATCATTCTTGAGATATATAAGTATTGGTCTGGAAATCACTTTCGGTTATTTTGTCATAACCCTGAGACCTTTAAAGGGACATGACATGATTGGCAACAATTTAGCTAAGTATTTTTTGACCCTCACAACTTATCTTAGAATAAAACAACACAAACTTTGCGGAATCAAGGATGCAATCTTTAAAGACACTATATAACAGAGTGGAAGACCCATTTAAAATATTGCTATCTGACATATCTGACAGTGTTTGAATAGACAAATAAACCCCTAGAACACAAAAGTTCCGACAGTTATGCTGTCACTGGTAAAATATTTACAGATAAACGTTGGCACATGAATTATTCTCTGCCGATAGAAAAATCTGCAACATAGCAGTCCATGGGGAAAAACTGCAATGATCTCACAATGATTGCTACTCTTTTAAAGCATTTAATGATAATTTTGAACTTTAATTTTTCAGTGCTTCATTTTTAGACCTTATCAAAGACACTCCTAGCAGGGGGAATCATGTAGCTCACATTTTTTTTAAAATGGAAACATTGTTATACAGTGCCTTTAAAGAAATAGTGACAAAACACAAACAAACATACAAACAAAACACAAATCGCAACCCCCCCCCCAAAAAAAAAAAACAGAAGGAAAACAACAGCAATTGAAATACATGTAAGTCAGGATATCAGTAAACCTTGACATATTGATGCATTAAAAATAAATGATCAGGAATGGAAGGCGTTACACACCTGATTTGATGCTTAATGGACTAATAAATCATGTGACAGTGAGGTTGATGTTTGCACTTTACGTCCAAACTCAACTCAGCAAGGCATTATGGGAGATGATACCTTCATCTGTGTTAAAATTCCAGTCCATGGTAAAACAACTGAAATATTTACATAACACAAGCAAATTACTATGTCTTAAATCCTCCTCCTTTTTAAAGTATTATGTCAATAAATTAGATAAGTTATGTTGTTCATAATGTGTATTATTTAACATATTATTGAAAAATTCCCTTGTTAATTGTTTTTTGATTCATAATTCTGTTATATTTTCACATGAATCATATTTTGTTGAAATACGAAATGAACAAATGACATGAAATGGATGTTATAACTATATCTATATTTCAATTCACAATTTGTAAACGTCCGCAAATCAGCTGTAGGGTTGAAACGGGGGATATTTTAAGTATACCTTGAATAAATAACTAAATGTTTACTAAATTTGAAGCTGAAGTTGAGTTTATTTTAAGCTAGAATAAAGTAATTGAATATCATTAAATTACTGGTTAACACATTTTGGCAAAAAGTTTTCCATTTATGTAACAGTTGTGTAACCACAACCATAAAAGTTCCAGATCCATTTCAAAATTGTTCCGAGGCCCATTTCAAAAGTGTTCTGAGACCCGTGTCGAGACTGTTCTGAAAAACGCTTATGGTGGTGTAACCCGGGCCCAATTCTAATGCCATCTTGGGGGATCATATTTTCTGGGGACTGTTGCTGCTGCTGCAGACGACTGACTGTACATACATGGTGCGTGGGTTGGCTCTTTTAAGCCTTTGCTCTCATCAGTGATGTAATTTACTGGTAGATCCTAACGAAGGATTATGGAGATATGTCGGGATGAAGAGGTTGGCTTAAGGATACCCATCGTTCTCAGGTTACAGGTCAAGAGGATCAGTGGAAATGCAATTTATTTATTTTCGATCAGACAGAGAACTATAACCTGGCTCCATGCAACAAGACTCCTCAAGGAGTTCAATGTCAAAGACATGGCTCTACACTAGCACTTGCCCGGGGAAAGTAATATTTCAAGTTGGGCAAGTGACATATCAAAATGTTGAAATCCACTTGCCCAATTGAGCAAGTAAAATTTTGATCATCAGATGAGGAAAAACATCAAAAAATCTTACAAAAAGTGTACAAAATATGTGTGAACTTTTGTTTTCAGTTAATTACTTAATTCCATTATTGTTTTCTTCATTGCACTTCATTTTCTGTTTTTTATTTGGAAGCTCGAGTGTAAAATATCAACTGTATGTCATGTGTTTATGATCAATATGCAGTATGCCTGTTTGGCTCGTGCAGAATCATAACATTTTATGCTTCTTTAAATTCATAAATCACACTTTCTGCATCACCCAGTTTAAAATAACGAACTTCCAATGTCATATAAGGACCTTGTTTGGGGGCAAGTAAACTTTTCTCTCACGCAAGTAAAAATTTGAAGGTGATAATTTTACTTGCCCAAAGGGCAAGTCAAGAAAAAAGTTATTGTGGAGCCCTGTCAAAGGCCTATATTTTTCTTCTTTTTGTTTCATGGCGAAAGGACTTTGATTACTGGTGCAATAATTTCGACAGATATATGTAATTTGGCACAAAAAATAATTATTGCCTGGGGAATAATGCAAAAAGGGCCATAGCAGTCGGAGAGGGTGAATAAATCTCAATATCTCCTAATATATCTACAGTCAAACCTGCTTTTAATGGCCTCTTGTCTATAGCAGCCAACCTGTCTATAGTGGCCACTGAAATGATTCCTCTGAAGACAAATCATGTTTTTAACTAGATGTTTTTTATGAGAGGGGGGGGGGTGTAGGAGGCCCCTCCCACAGTTAGGGAAATTCTGACACATTAAGCCTTACAATGCAATACTTTGGTGCAACATGCTTCTGAGAAAGTAACTTCATTAATTACATTTTGCTACAAACACAGGATTCACAATTTGTTTTTCTGTCATATGGTGAGATCTAAAGTAAGTCAAAACTACTTTTCAGGTATGAGTAAAATGTTGTTGGCACTGTGTCTAAACCTTTGTCAGGTCCTGTGGTACATGTGCCAACAAATGTTCAAATGTACTGATAAAGGGTACCCAAATGCTCCTACTTGTGTCATTTCTGGAATATGGGGTACGGGTATAGGTTGTATACCCAGTTGACCAAACTTCTACCTCTTTATTCATTTATTTATTCATTCGTTCGTTCGTTCGTTCGTTCCTTCCTTCCTTCCTTCATTCATTCATTTATTTATTTATTCATTTATTAGTTAATTCATTTATTTATCTATTTATTTATTCATTTATTTATTCCATTTATTCATTTACTTATCTATTTATCTAATTATCTATTCATTCACTTTTATTTCTTTTACTTGTCAATCAAGTGGAGCAGGGGTATGGCCCCTTTGGCCCCTCCCAAAGCCTTCACCTGTGGAACCACGATCATGAATGATGGACACAAAAGAATAAAACAGTGAGGATCATGTCTTACCTTAAGCTGCGACACCGTGTGTTGGGCAGACTTCAGTTCGGCAATCTGTCGTTCCTTGGATTTCTCAGCTAATGTCAGTCGCTTCCGTAATGCCCGACACTGAAAGAATGAGAAAATGATAAATTACATAATTTTTATTTTGTATTCACAATTACATATAACGTTAGGAACAAAATAGGAAAAAAAAATAAACATAATCATACGTAAAAATTTTCTACAAATTGGCGAGAGATATGCACGAATCACCTGTACAGTGTAAATAAAAATGTCATTAAAACACATGAAGAAATTATTGCAGTTGGAAATTTATTAGTTTACAGGGTTGGGAAAAAAATCCTGATTTTTTTTAAAGGGGCAATTTAAATCACGATTTAAATCATGATTTAAATCAATAAATCAAAATCACTGACTTTTTCCAAAAAAATTGGTATTTAAATCACGATTTGAATGATTTAAATCACCACTGATTTAAATGGCCAACCCTGTTAGTTTAGCTGCATGTATTATTTTGTTTTAAAAAATGTTGGATTGTTGATACGTTACTGTCAGAATATTGACATATGATCATCACAGTAGCATAATTTAGCACAGTGCTAGGTAGCTGGGTTTTCTTCATGACGGAGTAACAAATTTAAAGGGCAGTGACATGATTGGGAGAAGTCAAAAAATGCCTCAAGAACCAACTGAGTTGAATTATATTCCAATATATACACTTGCTAGAATGTTTCAGGCTGCAAGGATTTGTCTTGAATTTGTTTACTTGAGGTATGTGAAAATAAATTACAGTCATTAATTTACCAGTATTAAATTAATCTCTGGCCCTCATAGAAAGCTATGTACACAACAAATGTCACCATCACAGCAATAATTGTATCAAAGATGAAATGTATGACTATGAAATTTTTACAGCAAAAACATAAAACAGTATACTTGATTCTAGGAGCATTGTGACCTAATTTGAGGACTATTTCCAATCTTCTCTTTTTCCTTTAAATTAAGATGAATATCTATGATCTTTCTATTGAAATTTACTCCAGAAACAATGTTTCATGTAAATTAAAATATGTAAAAAATCTGAGTTCATGATGCCCCGCTACCATGTCTTTGATAAGGCCAAAATGAAGCCGTGAAAGAAATTTGTATTTCAAAAATTATTATTAATTTTCTTTAAAAAAGGAAAATCGTACAGTTGCAGTGGATTCAGTGCCGTTTCCTCCATAACATATCTGTTTGGTAGGATCTAGGCTATTTTGTACTCGCGCGAGTATATTGTTTATCCATCATATTTGCCAGTGGCAGCATTAATTTCAACTTTTGTATTCCAGGGTGTTCTTTGTCCATTCAAACTATATGTAGCTTCAGATAGGCAAAAGTTTGACAAGTTTTTTTTTAATTTGAGCTCTACAAATGTTAGCTTTTGTGTCTTAAGCGAATTAAGACACAATTGGAAAACTTTAATGCCTCAAGAAGCAAAATGAGTGGAATTATACCATATGATACACTATCTGGATGTAACTTGAGGATTGGCTTGACTAGTGAAAGATATGGGCATCTGCTCTGAGCCGGACGTAGCACACGCGGCTGCCGCTTTAATCACGGGATTTTTTCATCAGCAAAAGGTGTCGCAGTTTTTAAAAGAGCTAATTCTGCTGCAAAGTCACGCTGCATGAAAATTGGGGGTCAAAAATGAAGTTAAGAATTTCAATCTATATATATAATACTTAAATTATTTTGAGTATGTTTAACTACACACCTTGTCGGCCTTTTTGATTAAACTTTAGCTACGCATTGCTCTGGAGGGGTTTGTCCTGATGGGAAATTGCCCTAAAAATGGCCTCCAAATTGGTACTTATAGTTTCAACGCTCCACTATCTCGAGACAGGGATTCATCTCGTCTTGGGGCTGAACAGTTTCTGAAAATAGAAGATTCCAATCTTGCCACTTGTATAGAATTTGTATTCGTATTGTTAAATACTTCTTGTCGGCCTGTTTGAAAAGAATTTTAGAGCCATTTGCAAAAAACTGTTCATTCCCCAGTCCGAAATACAATGACGCATGTACACATCCGGCCTGATCCAATTCGAGCAAGGCGGGGGTGCGAATTCCGGAATACTCATAATACGTGGCTTTATATCGGCCAGCATGATTATGTAGTTACTAATACTGGCATAGAAGCTTGTTTACCTTGAAATGGGCGAGTTTTTTTAGCAGTATGTTTACGTGTATGGTGAGTTTGCAAGCAACTTAATATATTATCCTTGCAATACAAGATGCTGATACACGCCATTTGAGGGAATGCATGTGGCCTGTAGTGTGAGAGGCGCCAAATGCTGCAGACCGCTTATGTAACACTCATTGGCGGGATTAACGCGTGTGTGCGTCCCGGGCTAGGCGCGATTTAATGTCCGATCGAACAAAAAGTATTCATTATGTTTTGTTACTGAATGAGTATCAAGCACCAGTTGTTGAATTACTATGTGCCCTGATAGAAATTGAATCACATAGAATTAGAAAGCTACATAACCAAATTTGCCTGTCACAACAAAGGCTGTGGTGATTTCTTAAAGATGTCTAACATTTGACAGCAAAATTTCCATCCACACAAGATCCTTTGGCATAGTTTACTTGATTCTAGAATAGTTTTACCTCCAATACATTTACCTCTAATGGATTATTGCCTATGATATGAGTTGAAGCCCATACAAAGAATATGTATGGTCTCGCCGCCCTTTAGTAGGAAAAAAAAAAAAAAAAAAAAAAAAACAAATAGTCTTAAAGACAACTATATTAACCTGTGGAAGACCCATTAAATATTGTCTGAACTATTGGCTATCTGACTTATCTGACAGTTGTTTGAATGGACAAATAAACACTAGAACACAAAAGTTTGGACAGTCCTTATGCTGTCCACTAGTACAATATGTGCAGATACAAATTTGGCACATTAATTTTTATATCGGGGGCGATTAGGAAATTCTGCACACAGCAGTGCTAGTGGAGAAAAGCTGGAATGGTCTCTCAATCGATTTTCACTTTTTTAAAGGCATCTTAATGATTGTATTTACACTGCAATTTTTCAGGGGCTTCATTTTTTTTAGGAAAAAACTGTAATCAATAGACACTAGTAGGCATGGAATTCAATGTAACTCCGATTTTTTAAACTGGAAACATTGGTTAGCACAGTGGCCTTTAAAGACGGCTATAATAAGACTTGTGGAAGACCAGTTTAAAAAATTGTCGACCTTGCCTGGCAAAGTTCGACAATTTTTTCAAACTGGTGCTTTCCACAGTCTTATATAGCGTCTTAAAGGACTGTGTAACAATGTTTCGCAAGTTTTAAAAATCTGAGTTACATGATTTCCCATGCTACTGGAGTGAGGTCTTTGATACAGTCTAAAAATGAAGCCCTAAAAAATTGGGCAGTGTTAAAATCAATCATTAAGTGCTTTAAAAAAAGTGAAAATCATTGAGAGACGGGCATTCCAAGCTTTTCTCCATAGACTGCTGTGTGTAAGGAAGTTTCCTATCGCCGGATATAAAATTAATGTGGCACAGTTGCCACCTGACATATCTTGCAGTGTTGAAGTGGACAAATAGACACCCTAGAACGACAAAGAGTTGCCGCGACAAGTTATGCCTGTCACGAGTAAAATATGTGCAGATACAAATTACACATCAATTATTCTCGGCTGATAGAAGAATTTCTGGCAAGCACAGCAGCTATGGGGGAGAAACTGGAATGGTCTGTCAATTGATTTTTCACTTTTTAAAGGGCCACTTACTGATCGTTTAATACTGCAATTTTTTCAGGCTTCATTTTAGACCTTATCAAGACACTGGTAGCATAGGGAATCATGTAGCTCAGATTTTTTTAACTGGAAACATAGTGTATAACAGTGCCTTTTAAATGTAATGATTGGTAGATGGCCTCTGGGTGGGGCAGTTTGTGTGATACATCACTGTTTGTTTTAAGGATCGTGGATGACATTTTTATTATTGTGCGGTACATTTTTCATGTTAGCTCTGAGGGGCTTCGAACATACATTGCATAATGTTGTGATTGCATACATGGCAGACACATACCACACAAACACACATACACACACAAACTTGTACCACAACACATGCGAAACACACACACATACTACACGCACACACATCACACACACACACCACACAACACACACACACACACCACACACACACACACGACACCATGCACACAGCACACACACACACACGAACACACACAGTTGCACACAGCACACACACACACCACACACACACACACACACACACACACACACACACACACACACACACCCACACACCACACACACACACACACCACACATACACCACACGCACACACGCACCGCCACACAGCACATACCAACACACACAGACATACCATAGCACAAGTATGCAGTCAATAAAATTGACCAGGAACTCAAATGAATCATAATAAAAATCAATTTTAAACACATGAACAACACTGAATAATTTAATAATGTTTGCGTGGAAATCCTGATGTTTCAATTCTGTGAAAGATAAGCATAGAACGATATTTCTACCAATTGTGCAAAAACAGGACAAGTCCACTTTTGTGTGGGGTAGGGAGGGGAAAAGTTTCCGTTAAACTATGGCACACTGTACATATATATTCAAAAATTAGATCATGGCAAAGACGGAAATGAAAACACAAATCAACAGAAATTTCTTGCAAATAATTGCACACACAAGCCACAAAAAAGGCACAGTACAATCATTTGAAAATGGCGGAATGAAAAGAAATTATGCACATTAATTGGCTTGTGCATGCTTGACTTCCAGGTAGCCCGAGGCTATAATAAAATGATGAAAGTTAAGTATCTGAAAGCACTATTGTGAAGTGGAAAGCCATTTAGCTGGTGGGGGGTGCAGTTGAATT
>JZLH01S0011813.1:6522-24005 GCA_001188425.1 Eucidaris tribuloides
TAAACCCCCACCCCATGAAATTCATTTTTTTTTGCTTAAAACCCCCAAACTGCTACCAAATTCGTATTCCAATAAGGTCCCGTCACTTCTCTTTCCCAGGTATGCCATTAGGAATATAGTCAGGTTATCGAAAGATGTACAGGAAGTACGTGAAAAACTGTCATTGGTTGTCGTATATTGCGTGGGACTAAGCGACCGAGCGGGGAGGGTGTGGGAGGGGGATACCCCCCCCCCCGTAGGAACTTTTTAAAAATGTACATAAAGAAAAGACGTGTTTTCTAGACATGGTGAATACATATTTTAATGTAGTATATTTTGGGTAGCTGCGAGGAAGCGAAGCGACCGAAGTGGGAAGGGTGTGGGTGGATAACCCCCCCCCCCCCTCTCTCTCCCCACAGTAGGAAAGTTTTAAAAATACGCACAGAAAAGACGTGTTTGTAAGCATGGAAAATACATCTTTTAAGGTTAGGAATTGCAGCAAGGATTTCAAGAAGATGTACAGGAAGTATGTGAAAAGCTGTACTATTGGGTTGCCATACTTGCATGGGAGCGAAATAAATGAGGGGGAGGTGTGGGAGGTGATGTTTCCCCCTCCCACGTTAGGATTTTTTTTAAAATACGCATAAAAAAGACGTGTTTCTGCATGGGCATGGTAAATACACATCTTCTATCAATATTTAAAAGTTTGCTAGATCGCTTAAGTTTATCTATCTTTTATATTTTCATTGTAGAACTTTTTTTTTCTATTTTTTTATTTATTTTTTTTTGGGGGGGGAGGGGTGAGCATTTTCTTTGAGGTTGGTGGCTTGAGCCCAAAAGCTCCCCATAGTCCCATTACTAGTGACTATAACAAGCATGTTCCCAGGCTCGCTTTTTGGGAAACTTGCAACATGGGAATGTGTTACTTTGCAGAAGAAAGTGAGAAACATGAATTTCATTGAAATTCACATTATCGCGCACTATACGGCCCGGGGGGGGGGGGAGGGGGTCGCTCCCAACATGGCCTGTCTCCCACCCGTGTCCAACAACCTCAGAAATGCACCCTAAACGGCGTAACCTGCATAACCAAATTTGCAACCCTAAATGGCGTGACACATCAGAAAAGCTACCCTAAGTGGCGTGACTCCCAGGAAAATCCACTTATTCTGATATAAGTGGCGTGAACAGGGAATGCACTAATTTGATACCCTACGTGGCGTAAACAGTGAAATCCACTAATTTGATACCCCTGGCCACCCATTCAAAGTGTCCTTCTCATCTAAAACATTATTGTACATTGCGCAACCCGAAGAGGTTCACTTAAATAATTCTCCTAATTATCAAATGTTCATGGAGATGTTATTAGATCCACAAAAAAATTGCACCCCTAAATGGCGTAATCTACATAACCAAATTAGTATCCCTAAATGGCGTGACATGTGAGAAAAGGCTACTCTAAGTGGCGATTGCCAGCGAACGGTGCTGAAAAGGCTACCCTTTTTCCAAAAGACGTCGACGACGCCCGAGGGCTGGAAAAGGGACCCTTTTCGACGCTTTTTCTGGACGCGGGTGCGTATAGCAGGCCGTGTGGGAGCGACCCCCCCCCGAGGACTTACGGGGGGGGGGGGGGGCTTGCCGCCTTGGGGCATGACGCACGATGAACGACGGACGACTGACAAAAAGCGATCGCAATAGCTCACTTGAGCCTTAACTCGGCTCAGGTGAGCTAAAAATGCCCGTCACCCCCGCATGCAGAATAGCGTGCATGTTCTCAATAAATAATAGGCTTACTAATACCATTTTGGGGAGGTGTCATGGCGTAGTGGATAACAGGTTGGCTGTGGTCCGTGGTTCGAGCCCACGTCGTGGCGGTTGTATCCTTGGGTAAGGCACTTTTTCCCCATTACCCCGTCCCTCAGATAGGACGTAAAGCCGGAGGTCCCGTGTTGAGACAGAAATACCTCAGCACGTTGAAGAACCCACACTTCATCGAAAAGAGAAGGGTGAAAGGTGAAAACCCGGTGTGATGGCCATTCAATCCAACACTATATCAACATTCTTCGGGGCCCCTTCTACAGTGTGTCTCAAAAAAAAATGTGCAAGTAAAAACAGCCCTCTTTGGCCATTAGAAAATACTCTTGTGACATGATGCTTACATCAACTTCAAGAACATAGTCTTAGCTTTCAAATACTGTTATTTTTTTTTCAATTTGCTTGTCGTAATCTTGAGATATTTAAATAAGAAAGGGTGAAATCACATTTGTGCCATGCACTTTTACTGCATGGATAAAAAAAAAAAAAAAACCTGCTGTGAAGCTGCCAACTTCATTTCCTTTTTTTTTCTTACTGTTGAAATATCTACAAGATTAAAACAACTGAATTGAACAGAACAAATAACATTTGGAAGCTAAGATTTTGCCCTTGACGTTGATGTAAGCATGATGTCACAAAATTATTTTGTAATTGCAAAAGAGGGCGCTTTTTACTTGCACAATTTTTTAGACATGCTGCAGCATGTCTCAAAAAACGGAACAAGTAAAAAGCGCCCTCTTTGACAGTTTTAAATACTCTTGTGACGTGATGCTTACATCAACGTCAAGGGCAAAGTCCTAGCTTTCAAGTGTTATTTAAATTGCTTGTTTTAATCTTGAGATATCTTCCAAACAACAAAAGGGTAGAATCACAATTGTGTCACTTTTACAGGAAGAAGGCCTGATGCCATTATTGACTGTGGTAAAAGTGGCACATTTGTGATTTTACCTTTTCTTGTCAACTAGACATATCTCAGGACTAAAACAAGCAAATTGAACCAAACAAACGGTATTAGAAAGCTAAGACTATGTCCTTGATGGTGATGTAAACACACTGAGTGTGTAAACATCACGTCACAAAATGTTTCGCTCATTACCACAGAGGGCGCTTTTGACTTGCACCATAGAGATAGATAAGTATCATATCTCTATGACTTGCACAATTATTTTTGAGACACACTGTATGGCGCTGTATTATTTTTGTATAGCTGCTGCCTTGCTGAAGGATACATGCGCAATTCAGCCTTCGGGCTGCCAAGCATGGGTTATGTATACCATTAATAAATAAATAATAATTTTATAATACGCCGAAATTTAATCCACGTAAAAAGGTGCTCATGGCGCAGATATATAGTAAAATAAATAGGTGATCATCATGCTTAAAACGCATGAGGTGAGTTTTCAAACTAAGCCGTAAAGCCGGAGGTCCCGCGTTGAGACAGAAACACCTCAGCACGTTAAAGAACCTACACACTTCATCGAAAAGATGAAGTGTGTCAATTTCAACTTACTGTAGGATGGTAACAGGGGCGTCGAGTCGGAAACGGGGGGGGGGGGGGGGGCGGGGGGCAGTCGCCACCCAATTAAAATAGTTGGGGGGGGGGCAAAAATGCCCCATAATATAGTTTTGGCAACTTTTTAAAAAAAAATCATAAAACGTAATGCAAGGATAGGCCCTAGATTAAAAAGCAGTGCAAGACACTACACAACGCATTTATTCCATGTTATTAGTTTTACCTCATTTATACAGTGCGTCCCAGAAAAAGAAAAAAAAAACAGAATCCTAAAACAAAGGCTTATTGTGCGGAAGCAATGGGGGCGTATGATTGAAAAAAAAAAACTCTCTACAAACGCACAGTGACCCAAGGCAGGCCAAGTGCATGATAGCATTTTTTTTTTCAAAAATTCATCAAACCTGGGATTTGGTGATTTTGAAGAAAAAAATGGTTTCATGGCAAAACCCAATATATCCACATGGTTTCATGGCAAAACCCAATAAATCCACATGACTTTCATGTCAAAACCCAATAAGCCACTTGGCCAATCAGCGTGCATATCATGCAGTGGCGTAGCCATTAAGGGGGGGGGGGGCGGTCGCCCCCTAAGATTTGGCCAAAAAAAAAAACCTGCTGTGAAGCTGCCACCTTCATTTCCTTTTTTTTTCCTTACTGTTGAAATATCTACAGCAATATACATCTTGCGCGGATTTAGATATAAATTTTCATCAGCGTGGTAAAAAACATGTCAAAATTATGCAGTATCCGCGACGAGCAAAATTGAAATACTAGTATGATGATAATAATAATAATAATAATAATAATAATAAATAATAATAATAATAATAATAATATAATATAATAATAGAAACATTTTGTTATATAGGCGCAATAACACAAAGACAAAATTGCATATCTCTAACGCACTTTTATTAGAACAGAGATAAGCCTACAAAAGGATTTGTTGTGTAAGTTTAATGTTTGTGCAGTGCTTGCGCAGACAGTGTTTAAACAAGTCAATCTTGTATCACATGAGAATCATTCTTAAGTTGTTATTATTTGGGGGATGCACTATTTTTGCCTTTCAAATGTTTTAGTAGCGTGGTACAAAAACTGAAAATTTCGGCGCGCTGCGCGCGCAAAATTACAATACAAATTTTTTTAAAAAAGAATATTGTGTGTGATAAGTAGTGGTTTTGTAGTATAACGTTTCAAGAATTGTTCAGATTAATTATTCAGATTAATGATTCAGATCAATTTGTCACTAAAGAAGCAAAATATGTAGGGTAAAATTGGGGTAAACTGAAGCAGTGGGGTAACTGGAAACACGGATCAATATGATTGGCCTCAATCAAGAAAAAATCTGGCAATATACTACCGAGTGTCCCACTTATTCCAACAGCCAATATGTCTTGCTTTCGTTTCAATACCAAAACTGGGTTAACCTGCGCATGAATTGATCAGAATAATGTCAATTTTGATACCAACCATAAAAAAGGAGGACAAAGTTGATAAAATAAATACTATTTAAGGATAATAAAATGCTAAATCTATGAATTTATTTTCTTGGAGTCACAGAAAAAATTGAAAATACTGTTTGTTATCTATAATCAAAATGAATGCAAGAAATGGAAGTAGAAAATAGCGAAAAATTCAGAGAAAATTATGCAAATTAGCATGGTAAATGAGGTAATTGTTTACAACGGGTGTTCCCAGTTACCGCCAACTGGATCCCGCTTTGGGTAAGTGGGAACACGCTTGACTGAATTTGATTTTCGAACAAGCATTTGGCAATTATTTTTTTAGGTTTAAATATCAAATTACGTACTTTGTTAATTTCCAGAGGTTTGAATATAAAATTACAAAAATTCAGAAGTACGTATTTGAATAAAAAAATAAATGGATTTTGTACCTAAAATACCAGCTTCTTGAACTTAGGTTGATGTAAAAAACGGAGAAAAAAATCCTGAATTTTGCATTGCACTATAAAAAATAAAAATGACAAATTCCTGTATTATTTTTTTTATTGTCCGCAAAAAAATATTATGCTAGAAGCAAGTAGTGCCTCTATTTAAATGTGAACAGCTATGAAACATAGGTTTCCTGGAAGCAAATAAAACCCTGTTCAGCACTTACCACCCACTGTTCGCAGTTACCCAACGGTGGGTCCAATTTGGGGTAACTGGGAACACTGCCAATTAACTATTTTTTTTTATTTGGTAATGTTAGGTAGTTTATCACAACATAGTTTAAAAGGTTTCATCATGAAACATACTTAATTAAAGGTAATATTTTCCAAATTATATTTACAATATCTTTGCTATTGAGGCTCATTTAAGCCTAAGTGTCCCACTTACCAGCCCATATTTACCCGTAGATTTGTAAAGAATGAAACTAACCAAAACAATTTTTGCGCTTTTCCTCGGATGGGGAAAACCAAGTGTTGTCGTTTTCGATGTGTTTGCTGGCTGACATTTTATGACAGTTATAACTGGTTTGGTTGGTAAAAATACGATTTTTTTGGCTCCCGCTCGCGTCGCTCGCTCGCATATTAGAGTTTATATTTTTCGATCTCGAGATCCAGCGCGCAGCAATCTAGCTTGGGGCTTAATTGCCACAAATCATGGTGATTGTATTGTTCTGTATTGAAACAGAAGAATATTATGTCACTAAAAAGAGGAAATTTTCATGCTAAATGGCGTCAAATAGTAATGAAAGCAAGAGAAAGGATAGTATTTTTACTGTAATACCTTCGCACAGTACAGTCAGGGTATCCGCCCCAAGAGACCTTTGCCAATTGCGCCTGTTATGTAGGCTATATATTGAGCCACAGTTTTTTTTGTGCACCCTCGTATTTGAAAATCTAGAATCCCCCTGTATATACTGCCTATCTAATCACTACTGAGAACTGTTTTAAGTCGATAAAGCATGCCAAAAACAGCGCACGCAAATCGAGCCGATTAATTGCATCAAAATTCCAAAAGCTCTCACAGTCGGGAGGGGGAACACCCCCCTCCCACATCCCCCCCCCCTGCGCTTCGCTCCGCTCGCTCGGCTCGGTCGCTTCGCCTCCCCTCGCACATTATCTTTGGTAAAATGCCAATAATAATAGAATTTATGTAAAGTTGCCATTGTAATGGTAATCATTAACAATTGATGGGCACTTCTGGGGCGAAGTTTGTTAGCGCACAGACAATGCACGAGGTTTAGTCAGTGCAAGTGATAACGCACGCGCCCGCAAGGGCAAGTGCGTTATGCGATCGGACGGCGCACCTGACATAAACTGAGTGGCATTGTCTCTGCGCTAACAACGAACAAAAGTTGCAGGTCAAATTGTTTATAAGACGGGTGCGTAATAAAGCCGAAAATATGCAACAAAAATTAGACTGACTAACGTAGGCCTTTGCATTACATCTGATCTAGACGCTATAGGCCCTATAGGTGTTAGGCCTGGTCGTAGTCATAAGGACTAAAGTATGGGGGGGAGGTATTATATAAGACGGGTTTCAGAATGACGCAAATGGTGATTGGTCAATTGACAGCATTGGAGCGTGCATTTAATTCTCCTGACGTGCATGCCCAAATTGATAACACATGATCGATACCGTGACGATATTGCGTCGCGCCGATATAATGCGGCAGCCCAAATTGAAAAAGTCCGTACTTCGTAGCGTGATCCTGTACGTAGAAGCGTAGAGTAGACTGGAACTTGTTCAAGTTTACGGTCGAGTGCTCGCCTCTATTTTCGTTGAAGTGTTGTCTAGGAATTAATTGTGGATTGCAAAGTGCTGTCAGCGAAAAGCATGGAAATGGTGAGCAAAAATTATGGGTCGTCTTTGATTTTAACGTGTCGTAATGTTTTCGTTAACAGTTTGCTGGCGACAGCGTCGCACGGCGGTTGCGTGCGTGACGTGTATCTGCGGTAACGTTAAACGAAGGCGCGTAACTTGTTTTATGTTAGGATCTAAAACGCTATGGTTAGCGTTAGATTAACCTACTAGTCTATTACTAGGACGAGGCCTAACACCCTATAAGTGGCCTATAGGTCCAGATGCGAGATGTAAATTAGGCCTACGTTAGAGTCCTAATTT
Organism: Eucidaris tribuloides; assembly: GCA_001188425.1. Classification (NCBI taxonomy): domain Eukaryota; kingdom Metazoa; phylum Echinodermata; class Echinoidea; order Cidaroida; family Cidaridae; genus Eucidaris; species Eucidaris tribuloides. The sequence continues at coordinate 13,900 of JZLH01S0011813.1, forward strand.
TTGTTGGCATATTTTCAGGCTTTATTACCGACGCCGTCTTATAAAAAGAATTGATGCACCTTTTGTTCGTTTGTTAAGCGCAGAGACAAATGCACTCAAGTTAGTCAGTGCGCGCGATTCGATACGCACTTGCCCTGCGGGCGCGTGCGTTATCACATTCATCTGACTAAACCTCGTGGCATTGTCCTGTGCGCTAACAAACTCGCAAGGAAGTGCATCAATTGTATACAAGCATAATACGTTGAGATTTCTACCATGCTCTATACATGTATTTGCAACAGTAAAAAAATGTCTTTTATCTCGGTTTGCCTGTAATGGATTTATTGGGTTTTGCTATGAAACTCTTCAAAATAAATAAATAAATAAAATAAATAATAAATAAATAAAAAAATAAATAAATAAATAAATAAATAAATAAATAAATAAATAAATAAATAAATCAAAATAAATAAATAAAATAAATAAATAAATAAATAAAAAATAAATAAATAAATAAACAAAATGATGATGATGAATAATAATAATAATAATAATAATAATAATAATAATAATAATAATAATAATAATAATAATAATAATAATAATAATAATAATAATAATAATAATAATAATAATAATAATAATAATAATAATAATAGCCCCTTAATCTTAACATAAAATACCTGTACAACTAAACATATACAATTTTCAATTTTCGTGTGCTTAAATTATAAAGGCCTATTGAATTTTGCCACTTTTGACATTTATCTTCATTTCCATCCGGGCCCATCCCACACCCTGAAAAAATATAAGAATGGATTGACGCCCCTGGATGTATAACAAAATTACGGTACATATACCACCAAAGAATAAGAACGTACATAAAATTGGAGGGAAGGGATCGAAAACAGGAAAAATACATTTCTTGATTTTCTTCTTCTTTCCAAAGGTCGATCCTTCCCTCCTTCGCTAGCGTTGTGGTTGTAACTCGAACATGTCTTGTTCCGGATTTTCTGAAGTCATATGACATTATGACGATCACGTGATAATATCGTACACGCGATCAACACGCACGCACGTTATATACACGTACGTTCTACGTGTTTTGTTATGGTGAGAGGAAAAAGGGGAGCGAAAATGATTCGTGTTATTCATCAAGTGTTGGTCTTCTCTTTTCTCCAAATATATTCTGTGGGTAGCAATTTGCCAAAGATAACAATGTCACAAATTCCCAAGGATGTCGAGCATGCTTGTGTCGTTGTTCTTCAACAATCAGAAGAAAACACGAGATTACACGCGTGCTTCGCTGAAATTCAGCAGCTGTTCGAAACGTTTGCCCGGGAGACGAACGATCACACAGCCGACAGACGCGGGGGAGCAGTCGTAAAGATTGGCCAAGTATCGGAAGACTTTCGCTGGAGCCCAACAGAATCGGTTAAATTTGATGAGAACAGCCATAAATATCATGACTCTAGTGACGTTCTGGTTGCTGTATTTCCGAAAGAAATAAAAGACCGGTCATGTTTACTGTTACCTCCCAAATCATATCCCAAAGCTGAAGCATATTTTGGTCCGCATTCCACGCAGGCATTGCTGGAGTTTATCAATGTTAAATGTCACACGTTTGTTGAGGAGAGGGGAACAATGAATTCAGAAGGTCTTCACAGGCAAACTATTCTTGACAATTTATTTCAAGTGCAAAGTGTATCTGATGATGCTTTGAGTATGAAATCAATTGTGAATTTAAACAAGCAATATAATTCTGAAGTTTATGATAAAGCTGAAACTTGTAATCAAGATGAATCCAGATTGAAAGTTGAAGGAGAAGATGACAAAACCTGTCATAAAACCCAGCAGAATATTTTAGGAAGATCGAGACATGAACAAGTGCCAGAAGAAGCTCTTCCAAGGTGTGACAGAGTACCCATGCCAACAAAAGAGGAATTTTTCAGCAAATATCTCGAGCAGTCGAGACCGGTCATCTTTTCAAATGCTGCCGCACATTGGCCTGCTATGAAGAAATGGACGATGGATTTTCTTCTCGAATCATACGGAGAAAAAGACGTCCATTTGAAGCTTGCGCCCGATGGTGTGTTTGAAGGAGTGGAGCCTGCTGATCTGTGGGAGGACTTCAATGATTTTGACGTACCTCCAGAGGTCAGACAGAAACTACTGTACCCTGACCTTGTGGTTGTGAGGCCAGCCACACAGAATTTGAAATTTTCAGAATTTTTGGCGATGATCAAAGAATCTCATCAGACATGTACACAAGAAAGTCATAACAGGTACAGTATGGAAAGTGTTACTGCCAAGTTAATCATACACAGGGTACATCTTGTTATGCCATCATATTTATCATCTTTTGGGGAATTTCATCAATGTATAATTTTCACTTTTTTTTCTTAGTTAATTTTTTGCTTTATGTTTTTGTTCATGTGTACTGTGTTTCTGAATGAGTTGGGCATTAACTGTTCACATCACAAATTGCCTATGAAAAGTATAATTCTTGAGAATAGATGTTTATTTTTCTTAAAGGGCAGTGACATGATTTGGAGATGTAAAAGTGCCTTGCCCAACTTAGTTGAAACATATACCAAGATATACCGTTACACTGGCTAGAGTATGTACATTTATATTCAGGATGAAAGGAGTGGTCTAAATTGTTGAAGAGCAACAAGCATCTACCTACCTGTACTGAATAAATATCTGGGCCAGATAGAAATTAATCACAGAGAAATTTATGCAATAAATTTCACTGTCAAAGCATTTCTAAAAAGAGACCATTTGAGACTGCAATTTTCAGAGCAGAAACTTTAAACAGTAAGCCTATATTTGATTCTGGAAGCATTATGTACCAAATTGAGGACTACTTCCAATCTTGCCATTTCTGTCTAATATTTCATTCACAGAACCAACATCACTCCAACTGTATCAGCATATCTGGAGTATTCTTCAATCAGGAACTACTTTCCCGAGCTTGAAGATGATGTCATCAAACCTGAGATTGCTGAGAATCTACTTCATCTTCGCCATCTTAACATCTGGCTCAGCGATGGAAATACTTTGGGGAAACTTCACTTCGACCCATTTGACAATTTTCTTTGTCAGGTGTGTAATGATATAGCCTACTTGTAGCACATAGTCATGCTAAAATTTTATGTGTTCAATTTGCAAGTATGTTAATGTTTAACTTCACAACAATTGGAGTTGTTGGTGTTTATTTAATTTGTATGCATTTTTTTAATCATTTCTTTTCAAAAATCATTGATTTAGACTGTGATATTTAAATTACTAGGTGAATTTTGATTGAATATAGACCAACCTTGATTTATATGGATAAATAACAGTTTAATGACTGAATATTGCAATATACTAAGCTGGGAAAAAGGTCACTGGTTCAACTTCAAATCCCACTTCAACCAATTTTTGTTTTGTTTTTTTGTTTGCTGTCTTTATGATGATTCCCAATTTCCAGTCAGTTTTCAATCAGATTTAATGCACTATTTTCAAACTCTGTTTTCCTGTGGAGAATCCAGATTTGCATCAAATTGCAAGTGGAGCATTATCCCTGGTTCAAGGTACTGGTATGGCTTCTGACTGGCACTCCTTCAAAAAAATTGGTTAATTAACCTGTTGGACGCAATTTGGTTTCACTATAGCACACATTTTCTATAGACTCCAACCTAACTCCAACACAAATTAACTCATACTAGGCTCCAATGGGTTAAGGAACCCCAGTGCAGGACTGGGTAGCTCAGGTAGTACTAGTAGGGCAAAGGACTTGTTTTCCTCAAGTCGCTGGTTCAAATCCCGCTTCACTCAAAGTTTCTTTGCTATCTTTATGATTTATACATTTGTTTCCCAGTCAGTTTTCTTACAGTTTACTAACATATTAAGTTTCATTTGCTGGTTTTTCTTTGATATTTTTTTTTATCAGCTTCGTGGCAGAAAGGAGCTGATCTTGTTTGAGCCTCACAACAATACCCAGCTCTACGAAGCACACATTCCAGAGGCAATCCTAGGCTTCGATCCAGTCAGTCGGACATTTCGTCGCAAGAAGTTATTGGATAGCACTTCTATGGTCATGTCGCCAGTTGACATTCTTAATCCAGATTATCAAGTAAGCAACATTGTAGTTTATTAACCTATCAGGAATCCATTTTTTTGATGTATTTATTAAACAGCCCTATTTTTTTTTTACTGGAAAGATGCATTGTATGCTAACACAAGTTTTGACAATACAACATGTACTCTATATACATGTATATGCTTAAATTCTTGCAGCATGTTATTCCGTCAACCCCAGAACAAATAATAATAAAGCCCCTTTTAGTCATATTGGTCTTGTAGCAGCCCATGCCCGTGCAAAGTGTATTTTTCAATTACTATCTTCTGTACATGCATGGCATTTTCAGAATACCATCTGTTCTTAGATGGTTCGAAAACAATTGATAATAGAATTATGTTATTCTGCAAGAACTCAATCTTATCTTTAAAAAGTACATCAGAAATAAAGATTAGGTGTCCTATTAAAAATTGTGTAAATTAAACTGTTGGTGATGTTAATTGCATTTCTGAGCTATGAGATTTGCCCAACACCCCCCCCCCCGCCAAAAAAAAAGAAATAAAAAATTATTATTTAAACAGTACACCCAACTGTGAATACTTTGCAAGGGGGGGGCCAGTCAAATTTATTGCTGTACACATGCGTGACCAAAAAAACGCGTTTAAAGGGGTGTTTTTTCAGTTTTAGGCCGCGGGCCGCGCGTGCACTCGTTAAGGGTATCAAAAACACTGATTTTCCAAAAAAAGGGTGGTTTTGAAAGACTGGTCAAACGTATTTAGGGTATGTTTCTTTCTTCAAAGCTTGTTTTTAAAGACTGGTCAAACGTGTTTAGGGTATGTTTCCCCCACCCCCCAAGTTTTTTGTCTATTTAAGCATATTGTTAGCAAGTAGACAAAACTTGTTTAGGGGTCATATTCTGGCGACAACTTGTTTAGGGGCCAAAATGTGTAAATGAAGCCCGCGAAAAAACTTGTTAGGGTGTTATTTTGCACACAGAGAAAAACTCGTTTAGGGGGTGTCTGGAAATAACTTGTCACGCATGTGTACAACATTATATTTGACTGGCCCCCCCCCCCCCCCCCCCCCCCCGGAAATTAAATGACTATTAGGCAGCACCATGTTAGCCAAGTCAACTCAGGATATGCTGGTGAAAAAAGTATTGTTGCATGACTTGCACTCGAGTGTGATCGGAATATGTCACCAATGGTTGCTTTGCCTTTTTCTTCACATTGAAAATTCCTGCTCCTGTAATGTACATGTTTTCACCCTAGAACTGCTGGAACTGCAGATGAAGATTAGCGTGAACACGTACAGAACTTTTATGGGGGGTGGGACTGATCCCCATGCAGTAAGACTCCTATAATCTGCATACTAAAGATCACAATGTACATGTGTCGAAGTCTGACTCTGAAATATTATTATGCACTCTTGTCTACTTTTCAGAGATTCCCTGCATTTGCAGATGTATATCCATTGAACTGTACTATAGATGAGGGCGACATTCTGTTTATGCCTGCATTCTGGTGGCATGAAGTACAGTCATACCCAAACAGAGAAGAAGGCAGGAATTTAGCTGTCAATTTTTGGTAAACTAAACTCATCTACAGCCTCAGTTTCCAGACATCTATCTATGACAAGGTTCAAGATTCTACCACCATTTGACTGCCAAATACCAAAAATATGAACTGTATGTTTTCATAATAAAAGATATGTTTTTTAGACTGAAATTTTGTGCTGAATTCATTTCTGAAGTCAGAAATGCAAAATATGCTTTCGTTTTTTAGATATGTCATAATTTTGTTGTTTGGGTATGTTGCAGTGAAGCTACTGGGCATATGTAGTCTCTGTTCTAGACCATGCATCTTTTTTGACCTCCATAGTACACTCACTCTCCAACTGTTTTACCTCCAGACATACTTACTGTGCCTTAAATCAAAACTCTTGTATTATTCAAAGCAGTTGACTGAAGATAGTAGTTTCCTTATCAATATTAAGACGGGTTAATGTATATGTAAATGTCTGGAAGCCAGACTAAGGTACATGTTGCCTTTAGACCAGTTTCATAGGCGCTGTGGCTGAGTGGGTAAGGCTGTGGCTTCCCGACATCAAGACCCGGGTTCAAAACCTGCCACGGTCGACGTTTGTGTCCTTGGGTAAGACACTTCATCCGCATTACCTTTCTTCACCCAAGAGTATAAAATGGGTACCTGAGAGGACTGAGAAAGCCATTTGTGAATGAATTAGCGAGCGCCAAACAGGCTGCCGATGCTAAGGAATACTCCTCAGGGAGTGGAGGTGGTGCACATAATGTGCAGGCTTGATATCAGGGGGTAATGTGTGACGTCGTGTGAGCATTGTTCTACAGTGATACTAGACGATAAACAACTCGCCTTTTTTACCTTTAAATTCATATTATGTATACTATTCTGTCTGACAAAGGTTGCTCTTAGCAACCTGACAGCTGGCTGGAGGCTTGCCAGACATATCAACAACTAATGTATGCATATTGCATTTTTGGCATTGCAAATGTAATAAATAAGAACAGATGGGTTGTTTAAAAAGAGTAAATATCCATAAATTTCAATACATAATGAAAATAATAGATTGTACAGGGTGTGTTTTTAATATTTTGGTCCAAAATCAGTAAAATTTAAATTGTTAAAAAAATTATTTTGAACAAAGTATGAGGGCTACTGTATCAGAAATCTAATCACTTATGGGGAAGTATATTGATCATAACTGATTAAATTTTCAGGCCTGTGGCATGATTAGTTTACCTAAAATAATTTTTTAAACAAATACCCTGATTTTTTTTCACACTTTGCGGTGGGTGTATTGTTTTCACATTTTTCTCCAGTTTTTTAATTTATAAGTAAAATCAAATCCTAATAAGCTTGTAGCTAATTAAATTCTGCATAAAACGAGGGGAAATTCAGCCTTCTAGCCCCTTCCTATCATATGTTATAGTGGTTCAAAAGACGCGTCACTCTGAAAAGGGGCTTTTTTGGGGTATCATTTGTCACGGCAAAGGGTAATTTCTTTGGGTTACTATATGTAAAGTATGTAGTAAATTACAACAAATACAGTCTCACTGGAAAGAATATGCTACGAACTAATAAAAATAAACCAAAAAAAGTCGGAATAATCCTATTTTTTGGATAAGTACAACCATTTCAAAGTTGCTGGTGAAAAATTTTGTCACCCCAAAATGGCCTTTTTTGGCCAAAAATGGCCATAAATCTGATTTTTCCTGGAAAAGTATGAAAGATGCAAGGTTTTAGTTTAAAAAAAATGAAAATACATTTATTTTTACTCTAGAAAAGACCTAAATTCATTTTTTAACAGGTAACTTTCCCCCTTAAATATGTCTTTCACACTTTTGTCAGTCAAATGGTGGTCAGATTTTGAACCTTGTCCTATCTATCTATCCATCTATCTATCTATCTATCTATCTATCTATCTATCTATCTATCTATCTATCTATCTATCTATCTATTCTATCTATTCATCTATCTATCTATTCATCTCAATCTATCAATCTATCACTCTATCTATCTATCTATCTATCTATCTATCTATCTATCTATCTATCTATCTATCTATCTATCTATCTATCTATATATCTGTCTCAATCAATGGCTCTATCAATCTATCTAAAGATCTATCTGTCTATCTGTCTATCCCTGTGTTTATATATTTGTAATTATTGTATAAATATTCATTATTCATATTTATTGCTTAGTATTTTTTGTGTAACATTTGGTAGGAAGTAAGAATATCCATGATTAAAAAAATAATTCAGAATTATACATTTCCTGTGTCTTGTTCTTGGATGTAGCTTCTATGCCTTCTTCCCAAAGGTGCCAGAGTTATCAAGCTACAGGAATGTTCATCCAGCGGTCCATTCCTGTGTCCATTCATCCGTCTGGCCAGTGTCCGGCCATTTCATTAATTACCACAATAACTTCAGGTGTTCAAATTTTATTTGAACTTGGGTTAAATGTTGTCAGTTTAGAAGCAGAAAGACTCAAATGCTTTTGCTATATACTTTGTACAGAAATAGTACCCTTCTAGCGCTCAGCCGACGATATATACTGTGGTATAATGATAAACTAATAAGATTTTGAAGTTGAAAGGTTAAAGTTCAAGGAGTCTTGCAAATGTTTGATTTTGACACATTACTATGTAATACACCCACGGAATGGAGTGCAATCAAATATAAATGAGATGAATACTATATTGCTATGATGAACTAATTAGGTATTTGTAAGGTCAAAGGTTACATTGCGTGGTACATAATTCTGATTCACCTTGTACCACAATTATTTTATTAAATGGATTGGGTCCATACATGTATGAGGAATAGGCATTTAATTGCAAAGTTTGGATAATCAAGAAGTTTATGTAGTCATGGGAGTATGGAGACATAACCCTTGACTATGACACAGTCAAGTTGCTCTAGTTTTTGCATGTTTCTGTTATTTTAGTTACATTGGGGTGAAACTGAAAATCTATCATTGTAAAGTTGTGATGCAATGCATTTTCAACCCTCAAATGGGGAAATTTGCAATGACATTAAAGGCCCACTGTCATGACAGGATGAAAAATGCCCTCTTTTGACTAAAATTATAAAAAGGGTGCACTAATGACACCCATAATGCAATGGAAACAGCCACGACAGTGTGGAAAAATACAAACAAATATTTATTTGTTTTCCTCCCACAATCTATACACTATGGCACTGCAACAGTCCATGTTCGTGAATATGTGCCTGTATTCCAAAACTAATTGACATCCTCTTTGTGGTTGAGTTGACCCTTGACAGTGGGCATTTGAAATTAAGATTTCATAGCTTAATGATGCTGTTGCTTCTTCTTCTTTTTTGTCCAGGTATGAGCCATTCTTGACCAAAGAGTTTCCGTGTGCTGAGTGCAGACTGGACATCAATCCCTTTTATCGACACCTGTTATGATCTGGTGAACACAAACAATTGGAGATGAGGTGCTACCACATCAATATTATGCCTGACGTGACTAGACGACCTCAATGGATTCACTCTTACAGCAATGCCTCACTACCTGTTAGCATCTGTCACAAATTGGTGCTCCAGTCATAAAGTTATTTACTTGTCCATATTTTTTTCTCCATCCAATAGTTCATTTGCTGCATCCAGATTGCTGTGAAACTGTGAGAAATAATCAACAGATGATACTTCTTATGAGGCTATGTTCGTAAAAAGTTAGAATTGGGGGTGAAAATCTCTATTTTCAGTGAATATTCACTTAAAGCGCAAGTTTAGTTTTGGCAATTTTTTTTTATTTGAAAACTTTATGCCTAAAGCTCATATCACATCAAAAGCAGATTCTAAATGTCTTTAATTTTTTTTGATTAATTAATGAAAAATCTTGCGGGGGTGGGGGGGGGGGTAGTGGTGACCCCCGAGATTTTTGACTATATTTCACATAATAGCATTCAATGGCTTAATAAGGTGTTTAGGTTATCATGTGGTATAACTCAGATAACCTTAACCCTATCTAGGCCGGGGGGGGGGGTGTTGGGGCTGGGAGGCCCCTCCCTCGACGTTTCACGCAATACGTTCGCAACGCGAACAGCTCTCACCACCATGTTTCATCACTTTTTTCCCCTGAGTCTCCCGCATCTTTTAAGACCAAATTTGCGATGCACGGGTATGCGGTTCCGAAGATACGCACAATTTTGTACATGCGTGTCGCACCAACATTTGCTCAAAAACATGATTTTGTATACAATTTCAATACAATTTGTGTTTTCAGCCAAATATCATAAATGTATTAATATTTTTACTTTTACTGATTCAAATTACTTAATTTTATGCTGTTTATGATCGCATAAGTGTTACCGACAAATTTCATTGAAAAAACAATGAAAAACAAAAGGTCGAAAAAACACAGAAATACATAAGAAATTGCAAAAACAATAAACTACATAAGAAATTCATCTGATATCGCAATTTTTTGAAGTACATTTGCTAAGAACACCACAAAGGATTTCTACACCAAAAATTAGCACATTTGGAGATTCA
>JZLH01S0011823.1:3626-14848 GCA_001188425.1 Eucidaris tribuloides
AGGATTTGTAGGTAACTCTGTATCCGTGAAGTTCTGTGATGTAAGAGAAGAGGCGGTTATATAGGCTGTGATAAAAGTGGAATTGGATGTGTTATATTATGAAGCATGGTTTATGCGTGTATATCAGGTGTGACTAGCTGTTCCGCTAGAGGTTACGGAAGTCTCTCATAGGTGACTTCGCCTAAAGCGATAACACCTCGAGAACAAACAGCCCTGAAAGCCTGAACACAACTCGCCGAGCAACTCAAAAACAAATTTTTAAAGCTGAAAACATCGTTAAACCTTGTCCGTGTTGCACCTCAGGGGAGTTGTCCCGCGAGGATGCCTCTAAGATGGGTCCTTGGGAGATTGCCTCCAGCCGGAGTTGCCTCTTACGCGGAGTTGCAGCTGGAGTCATCCCTAAAAAAATGTTGTTCCTCACACAGCGAGTTTCCTAGAATGGCTCAAACCTTACTTGTATAGTAAGGCAATAAACTGAGGTCATTTCTGTCACCGTACAAATCACCGAACACTCATCAAACGCTCCTCATTATATCCATCGAAGGCAAAGAGAAATAGCATGAACATATGAAATATGAAACCACTACTAAAGGTCTGTCTGATTACTTGGAATTTACGCTCGATACTTTTGTTTTTTATAATAAAAAACCAAAACAAAAACTAAGATTCTCCAATGCAACTCGAAAGCCCTACAAATTCACACTTTCCTCTATAAATCATAAATAAAATAGATCACTGTGTCATAGCTAACTACTTAAATCTGATGAAATCCAGTGAGTGGTCTAGTTTATTGTGAAGCAAGCAAATTTAACATATGATGTTTTTATCTTGACTTGAAACTCCCTAAATCAGTTAGTTCAGCCTTTAATTGACATGTAATAATACTTGAACCAAATTTCAATTAAAGGTAAATGACATGATTACGGTATCCTAAGCCTGGGCTGAATAACTACCACTAGAATCAAGTAAACTATGCAAGATTCCTTTGTGTATTCTCCCTGTCAAAAATCTTATCAAACCGTTGACTCAACTCTAAAATAAACAATGTCCAAGTCTAATGTAGCACGAACCTGCTGTGTGGCATCTCTATGGGCTTTATTTTTATCGTCCGGATAAAAATTAAATACCCTCCTATTTTATCTTGATATCTCCTTAAGTAAATCAAATTTCACATACAAATCCTCCATCTTGGAGACACACCACTCCTGCCCAGTCGTATAGTTGTAATATAATTTCAAACTAGCGCAATTTGCGTTCTTAGAGGCATTTTCAAGGTGGTCCCAATCATATCACTTAAAACTTAAAAATTTTGTGCTCAGTTGTTTTGGGGTTATCATGGTAAATTGTGCAGAAATAAACATAATCTCAGCTCCCTGTGACCTTTGGCCTCTTGACCACTGACGCATCAACTCCAAAAACTTAATTAAATCATGCAATATATAAAACTACAGTACGAACCAAATTTTCAATTAAAATCCTCCATCAGCAGTAACGTGTATAGTGGGTCTTGTACATGTCTGATTTTGACACAGCTCATTACCACAATGATTCGATTTTAAATTGTAGGACTAATTATTTTCTTCATTTCTTTCGTTTATTTTTCAACATACAGGTCGTGTTGCAGCATTAAATATCATGGGCCAAGAAGTTGAGATTGATAGTGTGCCGTTTTTCTGGACGCAGCTTTTTGGTAAAAGTGTTCGTTATGCAGGTAAGTTGGGTTTGAATGTTGGCCATCTTCATATTTTTTTATCCTTAGTCAACCTCATCATCATCTAGGGGCTGCACCAGGATGGATTTGGGGGGGGGGGGGGGTGGTAAAATCCGTCGGGATAAAAAAAATTCCCAGACAGCACCCAAAAACTTGGCTCGTCGAAAAAATAAAATTTCCTGAAAATTTGCCAAAAATGATAAACTAAAAATCCCATGATTTCCACTTCTTTGAAAAAATAGGGGGGGGGGTGGCTGCCCCTGTCTTCTTTTGTATCTCATTCTTTTATTCCTTTAATTCCTCCTTTTTTTTTTGCAGAGATATGCTAGATGTGTAATTTTTACTGAGGGTATATAATTTTCCAACACATTTCAGGTTCTGTCCAAGTATCCTGCCATGCATCTCTGATTTGAGATCATTTACTACAACTTAACTGCTGATGGGATTTTAATGAAATTTGGTTCGTACTGTAGTTTATAATAAAGGTAAAGGTAAAGGTGAGGGTTTATCGTCTTGTACCACTGTAACCGTGCTCACACGACGTCACACATTGCACTGATTAAGTTTTGGAGTTGAATGGTCAGTGGTCAAAGCCAAAGGTCACAGGGACTGAGATATGTTTCATTTCAGCACATTACCATGATAACCCCAAAACCACTGAGACAAAATTTTTAAGTTTAGTGACATGATTGGGAACACTTGAAAATGCCTCAAGAACCAAATGAGTTGAAATATATACCAACTATACACTAGCAGGAGTGGATCTCCCACATGGGAGGATTTGTCTGTAATTTGTTTACTTAAGGAGAATCAAGCATAAACATAGGAGTATCTTAATTTTATCCGGGGACGATAAAAATAAGCCCCATAGAGAGCCACACAGCAGGTTTCCGTGCTACCAGTTATATTGACATTGTTTATTTTAGAGTGAGTCAACGTTTGACTACAAGATTTTCACAGGAGAATCCTTGCATAGTTTACTTGATTCTAGTGTAGTTTCAGCCCAGGTTCAGGACTACCCGTAATCATGTCATTTACCTTTAATGAAATTTGGTTCAAGTATCTACTACATGTACAATAAAATGATGAACTAACTGATTTAGGGAGTTTCAATGTCAAAGATCAAACAACATATGTCTGATTTGCTATGCTTCCACAATAACTAGACCACTCACTGGATTTCAATCAGACTTAAGTGTTAGCTATGACACAGTGATATATTTATTATGATTTATAGAGGAAAGGTTGAATTTGTAGGGCTTTCAGTTGCATTGGAGAATCTTGTTTTTGTTTTGTTTTTTATAATAAAAACAAAAGTATCGGTAAATTGCCAATAATCAGACAGACTTTAGTAGTGTTTCCATATTCTCATTGTTCATTATTTTCTCTTTGCTTCATAGGATATAATGAGGGCTATGATGATGTTGTGATTGTCGGTGAACCAGATGAACTCAAGTTTATTGCCTACTATACCAAGTAAGTAGACCAGTTCTAGGACAACTCCCCTGGAGGACAACATTTTCTTGGGGATGACTCCCACCTGGCAACTCCCCTCAAGGGCAACTCCCCTGGAGGACAACTCCCCCAAGGACCACTCCTTAGAGGACACCTCGCGGGACAACTCCCCTGAGGTCAACACCCAGGACAAGTTTAACGATGTTTCAGCTTTAAAAATTTGAGTTGCCTCGGGGGAGTTGTGTTCAGGCCTTCAGGGGTGTTGTCCTCCGAGGTGTTATCCTTTGGCGAAGTCAACCTATGGGAGAATTGTCCTCTGGGAAAGTTGTCCTGATATGAAGTAAACATGTTCATATTAAATCATTCACTTTTTCAAAGTATATACAGACTCTTCTCTTACATCACAAACTTAGTAGAGTTCCTCCTTGAGAGTGTGACATAAATTGATTCAAAATATCAAAAATTCATATCAGTCTTGAATAGTTTATGCAGTTTTGCTCAAGCTTTCAATGCTGGGTTTCTAAAAGTGATCTGCTTTCACTGAATCCACATTAATGTCTAGGTCAACTTTCCCTTTAAATAATCAAAGAAATATTTTTGAATATTGATTTTTCTTTAGCCACCGAGGTGGAGCAAGACTACAGGATCCTTAGCAGCTTCAGTCGTCCATCCATTAGTTCGTCTTCAACTTCGTCGTCCATCCATAACCCTTATGAATCTTAAATAACTTTGCGACCATCTGCCCTTTTTAAACCAAACTTGAATGTTAGATGCCTTACAAGACTTCAATTTTATTTGGGGGCATAGGTCATGTATGTAGGTCAAATGAGGTCAGATGTTAAAACATACCAGCAAGCTTCTACTTGGGATGGTAACTTGGGTGGTAGTTGTCTTTACAGAGACCTCAATGTTTTGTTGGGTCAAAGGTCATACATGTTGCTAAAATGTTAAAATTTATCTGGAAGTTTCTACTTGGGTTGGTATCTTTGCAACCATTAGCCCCATTTGTAAACCAAGCTTGATGGTAAGGTCCGTATCTGACCTCTTCATTTATACTGGGGTTTGTAATGGTAATTAGATCAAATGTCACATAGATAAGGCAAGACGCGCATATCATTACCTGATTCCCAGAGGGTGTTGTTTTATTCTGGCATTTTCAGGGGAGATTCTCGTAATAGCAGTAGCCAGCATGAACAATGCCCAGATGGCTCCGCAGTTTGCAGGCTGATAGCGAGTGGTAAAGAACTCAGCAAATGCAGAAATCAAAGTGAGTATATGCATTTTGGTGCCTCATACATAACAAGGTACCAGTGGCATGTTTGTGGTTTCTAACAATGATTATTGCTCTTGTGTTCTTTTTGTTATGAATTTTTTTAAAAAGGCAATATAATTAGAAATTATTTTATGTTGTCATTGGTAGGCATAGCTCAAATTTCTTAACAGTCCATGGCTGAAATAATTTATTGGTGTTTTTGATGCGTTTTTTTTGTCCAAACTGCACATTTATGTGTGCTTGCTGATCAACAGACAAGTGCATATGTTTTTTGCATTTTTAAAAACTTTCAGTTAACAGATTAAGAAACTACCCAACCTGAATAAACTTTGCCCAAATTTCCCTCTTTGTAACCTGTCACTCTATAGATGGATTGACAGAGGAGTATCGTCATCCATCCAAAAAAGTAACACCCTATGAACAATAGTGTCTCGCAATGTTAGAGTTAGTTATATATGAGCAACTGCATAAAACAACTACCATCTTCATACATCTCATTTTTTTACACCACACTTCTCCCTTATTCAGTGTTTACATTACCTTTAAAAAAATAAGAAATGTGTAGCATAAAGTTTTTCCTTTGATGGATCAATTTCAATTTTTTTGAAAAAAACATGAAACATAGTTGTTGCTGGATTGGGCATGAAAAGAGAATTGTAATCAAATATTTCAGTATAGATTAAACCACTAACCAGTGGAAGCAAGTGTAAGTTACTTAATAATACTTTTATCTATTCTTTATTTTTATGCATTTTCCAGGAGTAACCCGAATGACTGGCAGAGTAAGCTATGAATGGAAGACAAAACATCATGAAGTACTTTTCAACTAAAGGATTCCATAGCCCTGGAGATAATTCTAAAAAACCAACTCCTTTGTTTGGATATTTTACATAGTGAAGAGGATGACAGTTTGAGTACCCCCCCCCCCCTCCATTTCAACATTGGTCCCTTCATCTCACTTATGAATTACAGGTGACTCTTGTTATAACAAAGTCCTCTGAACCGGAAGTTTTCTGTCATTGTATTGAAATTTTGTTATATGAAGACATATAGCTAATAATTTTGGGACCTGAATAATTACTTTCGTTGTAACAGGAATTTCATTATAATCATGTTCGTTATAACAGGAGTGCACTCTACCACTAAACAGAGACGGATAATTGTATTGAAGAAAGAGAGGGGCAGATATCAAAAATACATGTATTTTAATTCCTTCCTATGCGGAAAAGACAGAGAAGTGTTATCCGTCCGGAAAAAATAACACACTAGTTATTTGTTAAACACTTTATCACAAATAATTAATTTAGATTATTAACCTGTTGCCTCCGAGATAATATTCATAAGGTTAATACATGGTACATTTGGTTCCCAAAGCCAATGTGTTAATTGGATATGAAAATCAGAGTTTCTATTGAAGACTTAAATATTTTGGCTAACTAGGACGATATCAATCATATCATTGATATGAAGATTTGTTAGAAAATGCATTTTGAGAGATGTGAAGGCCATGCACACACCAATTAACATTTAGATACAATGTGTACAATTACCTGTTAAAGTAAATCAAATTTTTCATTAACCTGCATATCATGAACATTTGAATTCAATTTGCCCATGTCATTGTGCCTAAAAAAACTAATTTGCAGAAAAAAATCACAATGTTTTGTCATTGTGCCAGTGATAGTAGTATGATCTGAAATTATTTAGTGGTGACCATTTGCAACTTCTCAAAAAAACTTGACCACTTCTATTGACAATTTTAGAATCATACAAAAGGTCACCATAATTTGAAATGATTCTCATGTTACACATTTATCATCACACACGCCATTTTTTCCATTAACCCGTTGCCTCCGAGATTCTGAAAATCCCATAGAGTTAACACAGGGCAGATCCGGTTCCCGTAGCCAACAGGCTAAAATTCTGTTCCCACCAGGTGATATTATTCAGATATGCATTTTTTAATTTATATGCCGTTTATATATTTTCTTGTCTTCCTTCTTTCCAATTTTTATGTCTGTGCACTGAAGATGCCAGAGGCATTATATTTCAGTTCACACCGCCATCCTTCCAGTATTATTTTGTTACCTCAGTAACTAATGAACTGGTGATCTGATTTTAATCAAACTTGGTACAATACTAAACTGATTAGATTTCAGAGTTGGAAGGTCAAAGGTCATGGGACCTTGTGCATGTTAGATTGGCGCTCTTTTCCACAATAATTTATGAAATGCTGATTGGATGTAATCAAACTTAGTGAAGTATGTACTAAGTTACAATTAAGGTCAAAGGTCATATGGCCTTGTGCAGATCAGATTTCAACTCTTATTTACAATAACTTAGGAACTACTGATTGGACTTAATCAAACTTGGGTCAAGCAGGATTTTTGATGCAGTCATGAACTGAACGGTTTTCAGATTTGGAAGGTCAAAGGTCAAGGGGTCTTAGTTTTTGAAATTACCTCTTTTTCCTCTCCTAAGAACTGCTGATATATGGGATTTAAATTGATGAATAACCAATGAATTACTAATATTGTTTTTTTTTAATCTTTGTAATGAACACTATTGCAATTATAAAATGAATGGAAATTAATGATTTATAACATCATCATATTTTTTCATCAGGTGAGAATCTACACAATCTCATTAAGCCTTACAGCTCAAGTGCCTACAGTTCAAATCATGACATGTGTACTGGTAGATCTGTATTTCATAATACGCAATTGTTTGATTATTTTTCCAATGCAATTATTTCTTTTTTTTTATTTTGTACTTGTTCAAGGGTAGGATCAGATAGCTCTTTTGTAATGTTTTCAAAAAATTGATTAATTTGCTGTTCTAAAATTTATTTGAGTGTGAAAACCCGATTTTTGTACATCAATAAATGTATAAAAATCATTGTTTTAAATTTTCTAAATTCACACAAATTACTGTAAAATTGTATATGTTTCAAGCACTGCTTTAAATTCAGTTCATGTAGAATGTGTAAAATGTTAACTTCAAAGATGAATGTATTTTCAACTGTGTAAATAATGACCTATATTATGCATATAATTTTCTCATTTTATGTACATGTATTATGATGTGTGTGCACAGAAAAAACATGATAAAATGTATAAAATAACTAGGCTGTCACTATGTGTGTTTTGCAGACATTACTGTGTCATTTTGTGTTTCATTTTGTACTTCCAAATAAATTGTGAGCCTGACTTTGTTCAGTTTGTAAGAGAAATACAATATTGAAATGTCATGTCCACATTTTATATTTAATTCCTGTAAATAAGATACTGTCTAAACTATCCGTTCAGTACTTTCGTCATCAGTACATCTTTATTACTATTAAAGAAAATTAAGTATATCTTATGAATTATGATATTTATATACTGTTGAAAATTGTGATATTATTTATACATGTTTAATGGACAACACTTCTTTTTTTGGAGCTATTTACTTTATGATTAGAAATAAACAAAATTATTTGATTAACTCAAAAGTATATTGAGTTTTACGTGTGTGTTATGTGTGTGTGTCTGTGTTGGTGTGTGTGTGACTGTGTGTGTGTATGTATGTATGTATGTGTGTGTATGTGTATATGTGTGTGTGTGTGTGTGTTGTGTTTGTGTGTGTGTGTGTGTGTGTTGTGTGTGTTGGTATGCCTTGGGTCGTGAAGTTATCGGTTTGGATATTGGTCTTTTGTTAGCCCCCCCCCCATTCCACCGAACAAAATTTATGGTCACCAAATCTGTTTGACCTTATCACAAGTTAAATTCATCTATTCCTTCTACGAACAATAAGACCCCATTATTTGCCGGTAAATCGGTCTCATGAGCATACCACCAACACACACATACACACACATCATAACACACAACACATACACACACATCACACTACACCACATACACACACTCATACACACAACATACACACACACACACACTCGTACACAACACACACACAACTCACTCCACCACCCACAAAGATCACAAACAACACAACAATATTCAACACAAGCGCATCAACAGCCACAACGACAACCGCGACACACACGACTCCGCCCACTGGCACACACACCCAAACCTGATTTAATAGAAATGCTCATTTTAAACGATTGAAGGTAAAATATGAGTTTGTGCTTTTAGAAACTGTACCAAATCTTCCTATGTCCTAAATCCAGTGTATCAGCATTTGCTCGCTCCTAATGATATCCAAGATGCATCAGTCGTTTCAATAGTGGCATTGACGCCGCCACATCCACTCGCCTCCGACACATGCATGTCACCCGACGTCCGTGTTAATCGCCCGCCGTGTAAACCTGCCCTATCACCCGAACTAAGTAAACATAAATAGCAATGAACCATTTACGACTTATCAGAATCTCTCATTCCCGTGCCACTAATTCCTTGAAAGTTAATAATAACCCGCGGTTTCACTGTTTACGTGTATGTTTTCTCTATTGCAAAGCATCATTCACATGATCCCCAAGGTCCATAGAGGCGCCAGACAGCATAACAGCACCTATGCCAAAGACACTACACTAAAAGACACACAACATATCAAACACCATCAACATCTACTACACTGACAGCCTTGACTGAGGAGCGATCGCACAAGCCAACACATATTCACCACCAACACACACACACACACACACACACACACACACACACACACACACACACACACACAAACCAAACTCAAACAACCAACCATACACACACACTTGTATTGACCATCAATCGGGGAGATCGAGTTTTAAGACTGTAACCAGGGAGATTTCAGTTGATAGCTTTATTATTCTTGTTTTTCAAGATTTTGCTAAATTTACTGGTTAACCTGAAAAATTAATTAATTTTAAAATGTATTTTCAGTATAGCTCGTATTTTCTATCTAGTTTGTAATAACATGCATAAACACAAGTCTGTACAAATGAGAATATGAATAAACCAGACTACCCCTGCCCTTACCCTGTACGGGCTATATATGGCGTATTTGCATCATTCTAGCTACACGTAGGTATGGGAAACCGTGGTGTCTCCATGTGTCTCCCCGGTTATGTGGCGATAAAATTCTATAAACCTGTGTTTGGCAGTTAATAACAGTGCACACACACACACACACAGCACACCAACAACACCACACCACACACCACACACCACACACACCTATGTGTAACTGCCGCCAAACGGGACAGTAATAAAAACAAACACACTGTTCCGTATACAATATGCAACCGAGGCACACACTCGTGCAACATGCAATCGGGAGTTTGTGTATGTGTATGATATTTCACCAGTACCGGGGACGTTGGGAGCACACAAATTTTGGAGCCATTATTTAAGGCGCTTTAGCGCCATCACTACGTTTGATTCTGGCCATTTGAGGGTGGGGACAGCCCGTTTCTAATGCCCAATCTGATAGTGGAGTGTCAATAACTTACCGTACCCCCGGTTGAAGGCGATTACACACATCACCACACACACACACACACACACACAACACACACATACACACACCCACCACATGACACATCACACACACACACACAACACATGCACACACACTCACCACACACCTACAACACACATCCCACACCACACAGCAGCACACATGCACACACACACACACACACACACGCTCACACACTATACGTGTAACTGCCGGCCAAAGCGGCAGACAGTCAAAAAAAAACACACTCCGTAATAGACATGCAATCGAGGACACCACTCCCGTGTACAACATGCAATCGGGGACGTTTGTGTAGGTGTATGGATATTTCACCAGTAAACCGGGGACTGGGGGTGCACACAAATTTGGCCATTTTTTTAAGCAACTTTAGCGCCATCGTACGTTTGATTTTCTGGCCATTTGAGGGGTGGGGACCGTCCGTTTTCCTAACCGTCCCCAATCTGATTAGTGGAGTGTTCATACTTATGTCCCCGGTTAAGGATTACAAACAACCATCGCACCACGACACACACACCACACCACACGCACACAGGCACACGCACCACACCGCGCACAACACACACACACACACACACACACCACCACCACCAAAACACACACACACACACACACACACACATTTTTTATATGCAGGGTACCTCTTTGTTCTTGCCGATGACAAAATCTATGCAAATAATTTTAATGTAATATTTTCATCTCATCAATTATTGTAAGTTAAGATTGATGGGAGGGAGTTTATGATCAATTTGAATACTAACAATTGATAAGTTATATGAGCTTGGGCCCAAAAATCTATAGGACAATGGGGGAATCACCAAAAAATCAATCAAGCAATCAACAAATCAATCAATCAATCAATTAAACCCCCCAAAAATAGAAATATCTCTCATTCTGTAATGAACTCAAAGCAAAGGTACATGTAGATGTTTAATACATTTTATTTTCATCTTTAAAAAAAACCTCTAAAGAGCATGGGTATAATCTACCCTGTCTTACACTCCTCAAAAATTTCACATTGACATTACATATATATGTCCAGTTATTGCCTAAACACTAAATTTGTTTATAAAAGTACAAGCGATGACATGACATGATTTGACATCAAACTGGTTCACAAATCTGTGGGGCTGATAGCCCAACTATAACTCCTCGTGCGCCTGGCAGAATGTCGTTAGCGAATGTTCTAAGCAAAATGTCGTTAAGAGTAAATTGCTTGTAACGTGAAAACCATAGGCTTATTTCCCATGAAATTAAAGTACGGTATTGCGGTGTTTAAAGTCCTTTCTAGTATATTAGGCAGAAATATGTAATAAG
>JZLH01S0011836.1:11546-23209 GCA_001188425.1 Eucidaris tribuloides
ATTGCTCCAAAACGGTGACTTTGTGTACAAAAATCAATGCAAATATAGAGAAAAAAGACTGTTTTACCAGCCAAATCATAATGTATAGTCATATGATTTTATACTACTTTTACTAAGCTGACATGAGATTAAGATATTTAGATGAATATAATTGATCGCAAGCGTGTCCCCGACAAAGTCATCTAACAAAACATAAATTAATCAAAAAAAAGGTCAAAAACAAGATTACTTCGCAAGGAATTTCACAAACACATAAATATAGTACAACGGAGTGTTTTAGTTTTTTTGGAGTTGCATGCATGTACGCAAAGTCGCGCAGCGTCGTAACGGTACGTCCAATTTTTTCGAAAATGGTCTTAAATGATGCACGAGACTTGAAAGTAAAAAGCCAGTGAACGGCGCGGTCAAAAAATTTCGCGCGGCAGCGTAATCGCGAAATTTATCGAGGAGGGGGGGCCATTATGGCCCCCCCAGTGGTTTTAGGGTTAAACACAAAAATAAAACAAGCAAACTATACAAATAAACAATATTTCAAAGCAATAGATTATACTTTAAAAGCTGACTAAATCTTACTTATAAGCAGTAATCTCAAACAAAGTTAATAATCAACATTGGCCATAAGTACAAATAAAACATTTGGGGCATATTATGGTGTAAGTGTTACCCCAAAGTAGCACCCATGAATTAAAAAGAATATCACTCAAAATGCCAAAGCCTAGCTCATACCAGACTCCTCAAAAGAGGGCAACATGACCCAAAATTGTACATAACGGATCCCAAGAAACAGCAATAAGCCATCCACTCTACATCACACCAAACCAACCCGCCCCAAGCCCTACTACCCAAATCAAATAAGTGAGAACAAATTTAACCAACTGGAACCCAATATTCCGCAGACTTGCAGTACCTGTACCAGGGTTGGCAATTTCCCGGGAAATACTGGGAAATACTGGGAAATATACCTAGCAGTGTACTCTTGACTTGAAGTTGTACAAGGTCAACTTAAAAGGCTAATGCCCTTCATTTGGGATCTTCTTATGCAAATCCACCTTGCACTGATAAATTTCAAATGAAAAAACTGTTAAAAACCTCTTTTCATTTTTGATAATTTAATTACGTGTTATTTCACATACTGTACAGAACTACACTGTATATTATTCAAGTGTTACATGTAGTATTTTTTGTGGGGTGCAGCCCTCATCTTGCTGAATATACATGTACAGGGATAAAATCAATATCTGTCTAATGGGGTATGCCGTTTAAGTGTTCTGGACTTACGGAACAATTCAGATATTTGCAAACTGAAATGATTGAAAACAATTTCTAAAATAAAAGCAGGTGATTCTTAAATTTTCCTACTTTTAGTATTGATTTGGCTGTGTAGAAAATTTGTCCAACCAATCAGAATGAGTTCCTAGTTCCCCACAATCAGTTAAGTTATTTTTTTTTTTTTTGGTAGTTTGTGTTGAATCACACTTACTGAACAACAATCTCTGCATTTTTTGGTTATTATCCATCAAGAAATAACTTTTTTATAGTATTTCCCAGTATTTCCCAGTATTTCCCATTTTTGTCAAAAATAGCATGGCGGTATTTACCATCTGGTATTTACCGCCTGGTATTTACCGGCCAACCCTGACCTGTACCCGTATCCGCACCCGTTCCCCAAATTCTGGACCCGTACCCGTACCCATACCAGTACCCATGGTCTCGTACCTGTACCCATGACTTTGTCACATGCTGGACCCGTACCCATGGTCATGTAGCCATGCCTGCACCCATACCAATGATTTTGTCACATGCTGGACCCGTACCTGTACCTGTACCCGTACCCATGCCTCAGTCCAACTCTGTATCCATACCCACGTATCCATACCCACAGGTCCATACCCATGACTGGGAACCACACAAGTCTGATATTCCGAAACACCACTGACACAATATATTATCACTTGCCAATAGGACAAAGGGGGTAAATTCAGATTGTGCAAGAAATAAATGGGGTCTGAGGGTGTTTTAGCCCCCAAAATTGAAAAATTGCCCCCCCCCCCCATCCAAATTTTTAAAGTGTCCTTAGTCTTCCTCATAGAGTTTTTGTATAGCATAATTTACTAGTACATGTATTACTAATCAGACTTTAAAATTGCCAACCTTCCCCCACCCCTACCACCTTTAAATGTCCTTCCCTGAATTCAGACAACTTTCTGAATTCTTGCTGAATATACATGTACAGGGATAAAATCAATATCTGTCTAATGGGGTATGCCGTTTAAGTGTTCTGGACTTACGGAACAATTCAGATATTTGCAAACTGAAATGATTGAAAACAATTTCTAAAATAAAAGCAGGTGATTCTTAAATTTTCCTACTTTTAGTATTGATTTGGCTGTGTAGAAAATTTGTCCAACCAATCAGAATGAGTTCCTAGTTCCCCACAATCAGTTACGTTATTTTTTTTTTTTTTTATTTTGTGTTGAATCACACTTACTGAACAACAATCTCTGCATTTTTTGGTTATTATCCATCAAGAAATAACCTTTTTATAGTATTTCCCAGTATTTCCCGGTATTTCCCATTTTTGTCAAAAATAGCATGGCGGTATTTACCATCCGGTATTTACCGCCTGGTATTTACCGGCCGAACCCTGACCTGTACCCGTATCCGCACCCGTTCCCCAAATTCTAGACCCATACCCGTACCCATACCAGTACCCATGGTCTCGTACCTGTACCCATGACTTTGTCACATGCTGGACCCGTACCCATGGTCGTGTAGCCATACCTGCACCCATACCAATGATTTTGTCACATGCTGGACCTGTCCCTGTACCTGTACCCGTACCCATGCCTCAGTCCGACTCTGTATCCATACAGGTCCATACCCATGACTGGGAACCACACAAGTCTGATATTCTGAAACACCACTGACACAACATATAATTATAACTTGCCAATAGGACAAAGGGGGCTAATTCAGATTGTGCAAGAAATAAATGGGATCTGAGGGTGTTTTAGCCCCCAAAATTGAAAAATTGCCCCCCCCCCCCATCCAAATTTTTAAAGTGTCCTTAGTCTTCCTCATAGAGTTTTTGTATAGCATAATTTACTAGTACATGTATTATTAATCAGACTTTAAAATTGCCTACCTTCCCCCACCCCTACCACCCATAAATGTCCTTCCCTGAATTCAGACAACTTTCTAAAAAGCTTCCACCAGTAGGACCCATACATTACCAAACAAATATATTTGTTTATACCAACAAGAAAAAGGTCACTTTCACTGAATTTCATTGCCATGACCTCTTTCTGAAATTTTATGTCAAGTACAAAACCTTTCTCTGAATTCCGAGTTTACATCGGACTTCTGTCCTATACATTTCCTGTTGGTTGTTTAATCTGCGGATACTATCAAGGATTTGTCCTTCAGTTTACACAAAAATATCCTGCACATATACCAACACCATGTAAATAAACCTTTTTTTTGATTAGCGTCACTTTCCATGGGCGATGCAATGGGGATCCTGGACCCCCATAACCCTAATTTTTTCTGAAAATGTACTTTTCAGTTGTTGTTGTTTTTATTAGTTGGCTTGTTTGTTTTGAGGAAGGGGGGTTTCAGGCCCCTTTTTATAACAAGTGTAATACGTCCTCCAAAGACCTCAAATACTTCATTGGTCTTTCATTTCAACATAATAGGAGTTTGCAAAAACCTACAACTATTCATTTATACTTTTTATTTCTTTGTCTTTCACTTATTTTATCTACTTGCTTTTAATTTTCATCCATTCCATTACATATTTCACTCAGTTTCTTTATTGGGGGGAGGAGGGTCTCTCCTCCCTATTAACCCATTTGCTTCAAAGTTTCTGTAATTACCATAGAATTAATACATGGTATACTTGGTTCCTGCAGTAGTCAATGGGTTACATTTACACACTCTCATCTACTCTGTATCTCTCCATGGAAACAAACTGCTGATCCACCCACATATTTGCGTACCAACTTTTTGATGACCGCTATCAGTGAATGTGATTAACACTCCTACAATACAGCCTTCTCACATGGGAAAAAGAAAAACAGGGGACAAATTCAAAGGAAGATTAGATACAGTTTCCAGGCGATACCTTGATAAGTCGCCACATTGTATAGTGATCAAGCATATTTTCTGTAGTGGTAGTTTGTGCCACCGGACCGGTCTGGGGCATATTCAAAGATAAGAACTATAGAGGCCTATGGTCGGCATGGTAACACCTTGACCGATGCCCATGAAAACACAACAAAGTATCACTCATTTACACCTCATGGTGACTGCCTACCAGCATATGAAGTTTCTTTCGCATCCCCTGAAAACTAAGGAAGTAGACTCAGCCACAAACTTTTTGCAACAGACTGACTGCCTGACCAACTTGAAGATAAAACCTACACACATCCCTTCAAACTATGTGGGCAGGGAAGAAAAATCAGATACTCATTGAATAACAGGAAAAAAAAGTTTAGCATCGATCTGCTCAATTTTGAAACCAAATAAACATGAATTTCTATAGCACTCAAGGCAAAAAGTTGTACTAACAACTTTAACATTTCATTGTGCTGATATTTTAAAGAAAATATGACAAGGTTCGAGGTTCTACACCATTTGACTGCCAAAATGCCAAAATTTGAACTTTATGTTTTCATAACTAAACAAATGTTTTCTAGACTAAAATTTTGTGCTGAAATCATTTCTGAAGTCAGAAATGCAAAATATGCTTCCAGTTTTTTTTTTATATCTCAGATTTTTTTAGTGTGAGTATGGATGGAGCAGTGTAGCATCTGGGCATATATAGTCTCGGTTCCAGATCATGCAACATTTTTACCTCCAGAATACACTCACTTTCTGACTCTTATTCCTCCAGAGACATTCACTTTGTCTTTAAAAATCAAAACTCTACTCTTAGTCAAAGTAGTTTACTGACGTTAATAGTTTTCTTTAATCAATTATAAAGACAGGTTAATCTAGATGTCTGGAAACCAGACTAGCACATATGTAGCTTTGCTTTTAGTCCAGTTTCATATTAATGCAAATTTTATGCATACTATTCTGACAAAGGTTGTTTGCAACAACCTGACAGCTTGCTGGAGGCTTGTCAGACATAGCAATTACTAATGTATGCAATTTGCATTTTTGGTATTGGAAATGTATTCATAAGAACAGGTGAGAAAAATAACTCTGCACTGGGGTTCAGCTGAGAAAACATCCATCTAAATTGGAATACATTGTGCAAATGGTCTATTGCATATTCATTTTTTGGTTGAAAATTGGTAAAATCCATTCTCAAAAAAATTATTTTGAAAAAACTATGAAGGCTAACATATCAGAAATCTGATCACTTATGGGGAAATGTATGAGGCATAAGTGATTAGATTTTCAGGCCTGTAGCTTGATTGGTTTTTCCAAAATAATATATTTGAGAAATGTCCTGATTTTTTACACACTTTTCAAAATTAAGGGGTAGAGGTAGTTTTGTTTTGTTTTGTTTTGTTTTTTGCATTTTTCTCCTGTTGATTTATTTGTAAGGAATATACAATTATAATGAGCTTATAGCTAATTAAATTTTGCATAAAATGAGGGGAAATTTACCTCTCTAGCCCCTTCCTATCAGATGTTATGGTGGTTCAAAATATGTATCACTCTAAAAAGGGTGTTTTTAGGGGTATCGTTTGTCACAGCCAAGAGCAATTTCTACGGGTTACCACATGTATGTAAAGTATGCCATAAACTGAAGCAAATACAGTTTCACTGGAAAGACTGTACTATGAAATACTGAATTTAAACAAAAACAATTTTGTGGATAGTGGATACTACAACCATTTCAAAGTAGGTGGTGAAATTTTTTGTCACCCCAAAACAGCTATTTTTGGCCAAAAATCTGATTTTTTTTTCCTTGAACACAAAGAAAGATACAGGGTTCTAGGTTACAAAAACTGAAAATACATTTACTTTTACCCTAGAAATGACCTAAATTCATTGTTTAAAAGGTATTTTTCATCCCATTTTTTACACACTTTTGTCAGTGAAATGGTGGTGAAATCTTGAACCTTGTCATATGCTCTTGTTTAAAATAAAGGTGATGTTTATCCATGAAGCGCATAGTGCCTATATATGAATTATTTTTATTATTATCGATATTAATATATATCATATATATAAAATTGAAGATAAGGTTCACTCCGAGAAGTAATTACACGGATAGATCATTTTCAGGTGATTCCACAGCGCTTTCTAGTTATTTCTTCATGGTGGAATGATTCTAACCTGTTAGGTTCATGCGGTTATATACATACACGCAACAAAGTATTTAATTTACTGTGTATACGACTCATTTGAATGTTACAGATAAAATTAATCTCGGAGTAAATAACATTGAATTTTTAATTAGATTTCCGTTTACATGTCAAACAAAAAATCTAATTTATTGTATAACGTGCCAAGGATGCAAACAACAATATATTGGCAAAACTGGAGATGTTCTCCGCAACAGGGTGAGAGTTCATCGCCAACAAATAAGGCAGAAAGAATATAGACAAATAAAGTTGAGTGAACATCTAGATAAATGTGCTGGTCATTTAGAACCTTGTTTCAAAATTACTCCGTTTTATAAAATGAATGATGATGACAAAAGTGAACGTTGTCTCAAGGAGGATTTTTTTATCAAGAAGTTTAAACCATCTCTGAACAGTATCTAAAACAGTTATTTTATTGCAGTTTCTGTTTCTTGTAAACGGATTGGTGTACATTTGTGTAATATGTATTATCATAATTATATTTCAAGTCTACTTAAGTGTATTATGATGTCTGTACATGTATGTTTACTATACAGTACAGATGAAATCTTTACATCAATCTATATGTGTAAATAATCCTCAGTAACACATGCTATATATAAAGTAGGTCTGCTTAATTATTGTTACTTACTTTATCAGTCTGGTTAGTCGACGAGTTCATAATACCCCATTTACTGATTCAGTCCATTCACCGTCCCGTCCATGGACTCGAACTTGGTACATGTATACTGTTTAGCAATAACCTATAGAAAGTAGGACTATTATCCCCTCCCATTCCGTATCATCCTCTGTCTAATCCCCCACCCCAACCTACGCGACACTATTATGGTACAACCCTTTTTACCCTTCCGCCTATTCACTTACCTCCCGCTTTAATCTCTTTATGTAACCGTCTTTTAATTGAAAACCTTGACTATCACCTTGACTGAGATTTAAAGTCGTATACACAGTAAATTAAATACTTTGTTGCGTGTATGTATATAACCGCATGAACCTAACAGGTTAAATCATTCCACCTGAAGAAATAAATAAGAAAGCGCTAGTGGAAATCAACCTGAAAATGTCTACCGTGTAATTATTCTCGGAGTGAACCTTATCTCAATTTTATTTTACTTTATACGTCCTCCACTTCAACCTGTATATGTTATATATATATATATATATATATATATATATATGAGTTTTTAGGGGCATATTAAAAACTCATATTTTTGTCCCCTTCATTTCCATGTGCAATATTAACCATGTTGAATGCAAGATCAAATTCCCCATAGGCTACTATGCTAATTTGCCATGCAACATTATGCCATATTTTGGGCGGTCTCCGTTTGCATTAGCGTGAGCATGTAATAACGGTGCGCATCACTTTTACGCGATACCGTACGTTAGCGCGATAAAGTGCACGTTGAAGTGCGCACGTGAAGAGAGGGATTAAGACAGTGAGTGTGAAATGCCGATACAGAGCTTAACATGCATTTATCGATAAAATTGCAAAAATTACAATGGATTCTTGCACATTTCCTCAAATCACATGCATAATGATAATAATATTGGATTTCTTTTGTGGTATATCATATATATCGCATTCATCAACATGAATATTGCATGGTTTCTGAA
The DNA here is from genome assembly GCA_001188425.1 of Eucidaris tribuloides. Taxonomy (NCBI): domain Eukaryota; kingdom Metazoa; phylum Echinodermata; class Echinoidea; order Cidaroida; family Cidaridae; genus Eucidaris; species Eucidaris tribuloides. The sequence goes on from JZLH01S0011836.1 coordinate 19,487, forward strand.
TGCAATATATACGATATACCACTCAAGTGCATTCAATAATATATAAATGATCGTACTAACTCTCTTACATCAATTGGCCAAATTCTTACAAATACTTATGATATGTACCATTTGAGAGATATAAGTTGAATTATTGAAGCAAATCATGTAATAAGATAACACGTGTACAACACTAAATGGGTAACTTAATTTACATTATCACAACATAAAACAATTGAATCATATTGACTTCATTCTCAATTCAAAGTTTTGAAAATTTGAACATATCCAGAGAGGTTTATTTTTGCTTTTAGAGAACAGAAAAAAATAATGCCACCCAATTCCATACAAGGAACAATGTTAAGGTTTTATGACATTTTCATGGGGACAGAGGTTTGAAAGTGGTTTGGGATTGTCTCAAAGGTATTAAACAAATGTGGCTCCATACACCTCTGTAAAATGTCAGCAATTTTTGGCATTTGTTAGGTAGCTATGACTGAAAACGTGAAACGGTCAGTGCACTTTCAGTGAAAGGTCAAAGTCTTAATCGACCAAGTTGCCTTATTTTGATATTGAAGATATTTGTTATATGGTATGACTCATTGCAATCGCAATCTTAACATAAACTTTCAAAAATATAGATGCATAGTAATAGTATTGTATGTACATCCTGTAGGCCCGTGTTTAAGTATATGCCATTACATTTACTGTTATTTTTAAATTTGAAGGTTGGGACTGCCATTTGGGTATATGAAAGTGAAGTGGTTGAATTATACATAACCAAAAAAACCAACAACAAAAAACAAAAACAAAAACAAAACCAAAACATGAAGCCTTCAAAATCAATCAAATTGGGCAATTTCATGAACTATCCTTTGGCAGAAGGTGCACTGACCTTCCACATTATTTATCATACCGATTTCACAATCCTCAGAGAAACAGAGTAACCTATACCTTTTGGATTCTACTTGACGAGACGAGTAATTAAATACACATTTCTAAACAATTAAACCATTTTTCAACTTAAATCCCTGCCAAAAATTGCTGACATTTTGAAGAGGGATACGTAAACCAAAATTACTAAATTTGTTTAAGACAATCCCATATCACTTTCAAACATCTGTCGGCATGAAAGTCTTAGAATCTTTTGAAAGGTTGTTCCTCTACTAACAATCTGTTGTACAAGGATACTTTTTTTTCTCTTTGTATTAATATACATCCAAGGACTGATTCACAAACCCATATCAAAAGACAAATAACTACCAGGATGTCTCCTCATTTTTGTTTCCATTTTTGTACTGAGGTCATGTCGGTTTCCTGAAAGCTAATTAGTAAGTTGTTATCTCTCATTATACAACAAAATCAATCAGGCAGTAACTCTGCACTTATGTAACACATCCACCAGAACAGTGACATAAGGCGATACCAGGCACATTCTTGTACAGTTGCTGGAACACGCAGGTAGCCTAATTTATCGAAATACTAAAGCAGTACAAATTGATCTACAGTCTTCCACCACAGTTAGTAAAAGGGTCCTTTGATCATCATAACTCTGCAACGCTTGCAAGGAACACAAAGAGGACACCTGTCCCAATTTTGAAGAAGCATCTATTTGGTTTTGCTTCATATTCGTTGGCACACGCAACATCATCATGTCTCGTCCATTTCGTCATTCCTTAGTCGTGCTATGCTACATGTTTGCGGTCATCATTTCTTGTTGGCATCCGTCATCAACTTTGGGAGATGCGAAACTACCACTACCTGTCTCTGCTGAAGATGGTGATGCAGGACTACCACCACCTGTCTCTGCTCAAGATGGTAATGCTGAACTACTACCAACTGTCTCTGCTGTAGATGGTAATGCAGAACTACCACCAACTGTCTCTGCAGAAGATGGTGATGCAGAACTACCACCAACTGTGTCTGCTAAAGATGGTGATGCGGAACTACCACCAACTGTCTCTGCTAAAGATGGTGATGCAGAACTACCACCAACTGTCTCTGCAGAAGATGGTGATGCAGAACTACCACCAACTGTCTCTGCAGAAGATGGTGATGAGAGGATCATTGACAATGATTTGCCAAGTACGTGTGGCGCATTGATTCCTCCTCGTTGGCCCGGAGAATGCACATGTACCACTGTGGGGATAACAAATCAAGTATTAGGAAAAATAGCCAACGTAACTTTCTGCAACCAAAACGTCAGCCGAACGCAGCAGTTAATAATAAGTGAGAGCAGCATACGGAGAGTATATCCGGGAACTTTTGATGCATATTTGTCGCTGAGGATTCTGAATATTTCTCACAACCAAATCGCTCAGCTGGGTGAAGACACTTTTACGTCCTTGACCTTGCTCGAGGAATTGTACCTTCACGACAATCATTTACAAACAATCCACGAGAACGCATTCAGCCAATTACTCCATCTCAGAATATTACGTCTGGACAACAACCAACTGACAACTGTGGGTACGTCCTTACAGCAAATGCAGTCATTAAACTCTCTAAACTTGACCAGGAATAAAATCACCGACATCCCATTTGATGCATTCCACGACACCGCTCTGGTGGACGAACTATTCCTGGGCTACAACGAGTTACGGGAGATACCGCAGGTACTGACTCAACGTTCTTTTATTAAACTGCACATTTTAAATCTGAGAAGCAACAAGATAAACATCACGATAACTTCAGAGAATCTTCAGTTGCCATACCTCAAAGAACTCTACCTAGAGATGAATAGTATTCCCCGCATTGCCGATGATGCGTTCTCACGGCTGGACTATCTCCACGTGCTGAGACTACAAGGCAATGAGTTGAGGATACTCCCCGAACACCTGCCGCTGGATCTACGTGAAATCTCTCTGCACCACAATCACTGGCACTGCGACTGCACAACAGCTAAAGCGTGGCAGCAGTTCGAATACAGAGAGAAACACAGAAATCTGACAATAGTTAACAAAGAGAGTACCCTTTGTGCTTCTCCGGCAGACATGCGAGGTAGGAACATATTTGAATTTGCCAAAACATGCGTCAGACTTCCACACAACATTGCACTTATCGCTGGCTCCATCGTCGGTGCGATCTTTGCGCTCTTCGCAGTTGGCATCTGCGTTTTGATAGTGCACTACAAACGGCAACGCCAGACTTCACTAGACATCACCACCAAAGATACAGAAGCTAGTGTCCCACAGACGAATACTGAAGCCACCACACAGGCACATGGGGTCCCTCAAACGGACCACAACTTTATCGCGGAAAATGGAAATTCCATTGATGCCGTCAGGCCCGTCACCTCGAGCGTATACGAGTATGATTACTGTAAGGTCCCGGAGCTACTCTCTCATGACCGGTCGTACGTGAACGGCAAGTTGCTACGGATGAAACTGAACAGAGAAAACTTGAGGGAGCGACTGTCTGCATCCTTGGATGGGGAACGGTCTGTATCCTTAGCAGAGGACTCTGATTATTACCTGATGCCCACAGTCAATCTGACAAAAAGTACAACCTCTGACAATACATCAAAATAAGGGCCCCCCCCGAACCCCCCCCCAAAAAAACCCAGTTGTTTGGTTGTACTGGACTGAATGACCCTATGCAATTGGGGCCGTCCCATCCCCCCTTTTTTTAACTCACAACTAAAAACACAGCAAAACTTACATCAAAAAGCTGAAAAAGAATGCTTTAAAAAACTAGAGCTGTTCGACTGTGCGCAGTCGATGGGTATGCCTCCGCAGTCAGCAC
>JZLH01S0011871.1:3488-14642 GCA_001188425.1 Eucidaris tribuloides
GCAAATATTCATTAAGGTCTGATACACAGACTAATGGGATCGCGTATATAACACAAATTAAGGTTTGATACACAGACTAGGCTGAGGGTTGGAATGTAATTCTGAAAAGTCAGCATATGGATACACAAATACAAATGCAGGTGTAGTACGTAGACTATAGTAACTATAGAGATATGTTTTTTCTAACTACCTTCAGTCTGATGTAAAGACTATCAGGGGGTATGGAATGTACGTTGAAAAGTCAGCACATTTATGGATAAGAAAAAACTCACTGAGGTCTACTTAATAGACTAACTAAGATCGTTCTTATACTTACTAGGGTCTGATATATAGACTAGTATAGAGGGTGATAGAAGCATGAAGACATGAACAAAGATCCTAAAGTAGTTCGAAATTATTACATTTGTGGGTAAAATGCATTATTACATTTGTGGGCGACAGATTATTACATTTGTGGGCGTTTTATTACATTTGTGGGCGATTATTACATTTGTGGGCAAAGTGTTATTACATTTGTGGGTGATTATTACATTTGTGGGTAAAGTGTTATTACATTTGTGGGCGTTGTTACATTTGTGGGCGATTATTACATTTGTGGGTGCAACAGGCCGCCGTTTGGCCCCCAAGGGGGGCAAAAAGTTTGGGGATAGGGCCCTATAGGAATAATGTACATTCACATCAATGGAATTGAAACCAAACTTGGTGGGGAATGAATCCTTCAAGGGGGAGTCGAATAGAGTATGTGGAATGGTTACAGATCCAGGCCACCTGGGGGCCCAGGGGGCCATGGGCCGCAAAGGCCCAAACTAGGTAAAATTTTCTAACCACCAAGCCCATTCTGTACAAACCAAACTATTGGATGGTATAAGCGTAACAGAGACCTCAAGGTTATTGGAGTCAACAAGTCACATAAGTATGTCAAAGGTCAAATGTTAAGATATCTCAGGGCGTGCCTAATCGTTTTATATAAAATCAGGCATGTTAGAATTTAATTTAACATTGACAAAAATCAGCTAATTATGGCGAAGGGATCTAAAGTTTTTCATAGCTGGTCATATTGCTACGTTGGTGGCCCTAGATATCAGGCTCCAAGGGCCGAAAACTATATGTGTAAGTGATGGTTTTCCCTAGTGGGTGTCCATAGGAGTTTGGCGAGACCTCAGTTAGCGTCGTGCCCCCCGGTGCTCTATGTTTAACTTGTGGTAAATGTTAGCGTCAATACCTTTAAGTCTAACTATAAGCGTTTAAATTATAACTAGCTAAGAAGCGCTGTAAATGAACACGGCATAAAGATAGAACACTCGTCGAAAGAAAAAACGCTGAGGGATGGCAGTGGTTGAATGCTTCCTGCTTTTTTTTTTATCTCTTCTCTTCCACATTGATTTCGTGTTTAAAAATATTCACAGTTTATATGATATCTTATGAAGACTGAAAAATGTTCACGTTTAAAAGTTAATTGAGAGTGTTTGCTGTTAAGTAATCTCGCCGTAACAAGGCGTGATATACATAATTTGTGTTATACCGTAAGACGGTTTGCGATGGAAAATTCTTAAATAGCGGTGACGAAATTAAGCAAAATTGCTCAAAATTTCATATATCGGATTTCGTATTAAAATGTAACAACTCTCCCCGATTTCCCCACTTTTACACCCAATCTGGCCTTGGGTTGCAAAGAGGACAATTTCATGGAAAATAAGAGCCTGGACTAAAGTGATAAGTAATCAGGTGCAGTTTTCCCCAAATCACTTTTCGTCTCCTGATGCTTTACTTTTGGTATAATCAGTAACAATTTTTTTCGGCAATCTTTCACAAGAATCACCCTATGCATGCAGAAAACAACATCGAAAACTACTGAGTATGTATAAAAGTGACAAATGTGATGTTGTCAAAACTTCAATTTTTAGGCAGAACATTATTGGGAAAATATCGGGGTCCACGCCCGCCCCGCCACACACACCATTTACATTTGAGTAAATTCCCCGCCACCCCACCATCCGCCTGTTGCAAAGAGGACAATTTTCATGGAAAATAAGTACCCTAGTAAGTCATAGGTAATAGGTGAAAAGTTCACCAATCAGCTTTCGCTCCCATGCTACTTTGTGGTTAATCAGTACAATTTTTCGGCCAAATCTTTCACAAAATCACCCTAGGCATCAGGAAACCAACATCAAAATACACTGAGTATTATGTAATAAATGACAAATTGTGATGTTTGAAACTTTCATTTTTAGTGAGACATTATGGGAATTACGGGGTCCACCCCCCCCAACACCACACACAACACACATTTACTTTTGAGTAATTCTCCCCCCCCAAAAAAAATAAAAAAAAAAAAAAAATAAAATGTAGAAGAGTTTTCAGAGCGAGCACTTTCAGGCATCAGAATTATAGGTCTTATCTAAAAAACGTAATTGCAATGCAAAGAATTTATTTTCACCATTTACATAACTATTACTTGTGCCTATTGGGCTTTAATTAGTTACAATTGAAGTTTATGTCATTCTACTATTATTAACTTCGTTATTCACTATAAGAATGAGAACACACAGGAGAGACATAATATTTTTATATTTCTGTGTGGGAGAGGTAGTAAAAAGGCTACAACGAGTACCAGTAGAGAAAATAAAAACGAGAATACACAAAACGATGTCATGGGGTCAAAAATATACTACATACGTTATACGTGGTAAATGAGATAAGCTAGTGTGTGAAAAAACACCTATCAAACTGCTGCCACCTGACTACAAGGGGCACGTTTCTCCGTGACTTATGTCTTTCCAAAGTAAATAGCAATGCTATCTGTTTGCAAAATCACAAGGATTATCTTATCGTTATTTAATTCGCAATTAATTGAAAACTAAATGGAGATTGTAATGGTACAATTTGATCCATAACAGTAGGACTCCAGACAACAGGGCGGGGATTTTTTTTTGAAAGAACCCGTTGAATTTGGCGATTTATTTAGACCTAACTAACATATTTTTTTTTTACATTTGTATAATCTTCCAATTGAGTTGATAACCCTTTTTGCGAGATGAGTGTTTATTTATCGGGATTGTAAGTTTAAATCAATCAATTGAAATATGCTCGATGAAAATGGAGGTTACTGGAAAAAAGTGACGGTTGGTTCATGTTGAAATTCCTGTTTGATTTTAATTAATATCAAGAGGGGCGGTTGTATATCCACGATTAACGTCTAAACCACAGTAAATTGAATTATTCGTCATGGTAACTCCTCTACATTAAAAACCACAATAGTTCACCGACTTTACTACCCATATGATTTGTGCTGGTGTAGTTTGGCGTCGTTAATAGCCCAAGTCAGAACACTTAATACATTAAAGCGCAGTGACATGATTGGGAGAAACAAAAATGCATTTAGAGCCAAACTGGTTGAAAGATATACTAAATGTACACCTGCTGGAGTGAATCTCCTGGCTGGAAGGATTTGTCTTGAGTTTGTTTACTTAAGGAGAATCAAGCATGAACAGGCCACCAGTTTAATTTTTGGGCACGATAAAATTAATCCCCATAGAAGGCTACACTACAAATTTGTCCGTACTTACAAGGCATACTGATGGACATTATTTTAAAATGAGTCAACATTGGACTACCAAATTTTCACAGTAGAATCCTTGCATAGTTAACTTGATTCTAGAATAGTTTTACCCCAAGTTGAGGACTACCCCCAATAATGCCATTTACCTTTAATGGTTTCTTTTCGCCGTTGTCGCTGGGGTAAAAATAAATCCTGTTCGCAATGTAAAGCTTTGTATATTGGAGCATGTTGGCCCCTGGTGTAAAGTGTCCTCGACCCCATGCATCTCCATGTGAATAAAACCGAGCGTGTGAATATTTCGGGATTTCTTTTTCAAAAATGTTAGTATCGTGCACGTTCTTCGGTTGGAAAGGTTATCCATAAATATCCAGGATTCAGGTAATACACTTTTTTGTTAAATAATAGTACATTGAACACAAACTGGCTTACTTTTCATACAATGCTTCCTCTTTTATAGCTTAGAGTAACTGTAACAAATTTAACATTCCATAGACTTAAAGGTAGTGGATCTCTTTTGCATGCCTAAAAATTAACATTGTGAAATACAATGGCATTAGAAAAAATGCCATCTGGGAACCTTTAGCAAAATATAGGAGCTAGAAACTCAGTTTTAGTGGAATTATAGTGACCGTTAGACTCAGATTTGAATTCTTTTCTCGCGAGAAAAAAAATTCCTACCATAGAACGTACACTAAACGGCTATTGTTTTTCTTTTGCATTTTTTAAATTCTAGGCAATCACTGACCCCCAGATTTCACAGACATGCCCTTCATCAATAGCCTAAAGGCATGGGTTATTTTTCCTTGTCTGCGGGGATGTTTGCAAATGAGATCCACTGGCTTTAAGTTGTAATGTCACGATTGTGTGTAGAAAGAATAACGGATTAGTGATTTAACACAATTCAGTCAATTTATTAATGACTGACATGATTTTGGTTTTTAACGATCAATGACCAACATCACACAAGATCACTCTTATGTCGTAACTGTAGCTGTTATAAGGCAATATATCAGTCTCATGTCGTAACTCTGGCTGTTTCGATCAATTTATTATGATTGTTTAAATAACTCAAGTATTTTGATATGCTATCTGCTATCACATCGCGCGAACTCCTGTTATAACATAAAGCAACCTCCATGACAGTCGAACAATACATTCTGCAAAATTATCACGATTATTTTAATACTTTTTAAAGTGTTTGTCAGTCTGTCCCACTATTTTACCACAGTCAATCACAACATAGACCCATATATTTATCAACAATAAAATTCCATGTATGTGAAAGAATGTCAAATTGTCATCGTCGTATTGACAAAACTGATCATCGTTATCGAGGAAGTATGCACAAAAGCAAACTTTGCCATCCGATTTAATTCTGTTCAAAGTCCATCAATTCCACTGAAGATCAGAGTATATTATTTAACAAGTCAGTAAGCCCAGGTCAGGGTGGTTATTTTGCTATAAATTTGTATGTATTTGTTAATGCAACACACCTAGTTGGAGAAATATCAAGTTGTATAATAATAAATCCAGGGGGGTTCTTTGTGTGCAGTCGGGAGCCGCGTATAATATCTCACCACTCGTTGTCGTTTACTGCAAATAGACTTATTCATAATGGGGCGTATGTCACACGTTACTACAAATTGGGGCTTAAAACCGTATAAACCGCGTTATGTCTTTGTTGTAATGAAAGTTCGACCACGTTTTCTTGTAAATTCCAAACTGAACAATCCACGATTAACAGCTTGGTTAGTAAACCTTTGACACGAATTTGAAGAAAGTGATAAAGTCGTTTGGTTGTTTAGGTGTGACCACAAATTGCGATGCACGCTTTGGGCGTTTTGTGATTGACTGGAGATGAATGTATAATACTTTTGGGCAATTCCGTGAAAAATGTTACCCGGGCTCAAAATCGTGAAATCTGTAATAATTCAAAAACTATAAGTGCTACAGTGACAGATTTAGTTTCAAACAATAGAACTCATCAAATCTCTTTGAAATTTGAGTGGTATTTGAATACATTGAAGTATATTTTAGACATATCTTTCTTACAAAAAACCCATTTTCTTGCAAAATTTTCTTATCTTTTTTGAAAAACACACAATCTTTGAGTCTCATTATTTCACATTCAATCACACTCAGAATTAATTTTGTAGTAGTTTATAGTTAACAAAGGACCTAAAATGACAAAAATTAGCTTTACATTATTTATCAAATGCTTTTAAGTATAAATATAAGGACCTAAAAAAGTGGTCCGAGGTGTAATGTCTGTAACGTTAAAAATGTAATGTCCGTAGCGCAACATTTATAGTCCTGTACGGGACATACTGAATCTGTTGTACCTAATTGTCCTCCTACAACTTAAACAGGTCCTCAGCACCCATTTCAAAAGAAAATTGGCTTCACTTCATGCTTAAGCTCAGAAAATTTTTGACAAATGCATTGGTAGGTGAAAAGTCATGTCCAAAAGATGTAATGTCCGTAACAGCAAGCATTATGTGTAATAACTACCAAACGATAAATAGAAACTAATTCAAATTGAAACTGTTAACACTTTGGGGTGGATCGTGTAAGATGACCACAAAAAGGTTCAGAAAGATGATGATGATTTCTAGAAATAAGCCCCCAAAGTTGCAAAAAAATCTCTGAATGTAATGCCCGTAACGCTGGAATTGTCCTTTTGTCAAATGCAGCCTTTTGTAGAATAACCGTTCCGTCTGACCTTTCTGTGAAAATCAGTGAGGCCCACAAATGACTAACTGTTTACCAAAACCACTATTCATCGCCATGTTAGGCCTATATGTATTAAAAAAAAATTCACTTACCCTGCTTACGGGTTCACCTTGATTTATTGTGTGAGATAGGTTTGGTAAATTCATTCGATGCCACTGCCTTGAAGCGTTATTGAGGTAACAATACAGGATTTTCTGTCTGATGCTAAAAACTAGTTTACTCTTTCTAATGTAAGGTAAATAAGACATGGTAGGAGTTAAGTTTTGCTTTCAAATCAACGTACCAGGTACCCACATTTGATTTGCTTTCATACTTTGCTAATAGTACGCTTAATTGTATTTTTGTATGGCGTATGTAGTTTTTGAATATCTAAGGGAAATTTCACACAGTATATGAACTCATATAAAACACACTTGAAATTGATATACATGTATATATTTTTTTTATACATTGTCTTTGCATTTCTTCAAACCTTAAAGGGAGGAAGGCACCAGCACACTATACATCATAAGTTAGGAAATAATAGAAGGCATTGAGAGTATTGTGAGTAATTATGGTATTTATGCGTGATAATACAGACTTAGCAAGGCCCTATAAATTAGTTAATTTGTGTTCATTTTATGTCTTTGCAAGCCTTGTCTTAAGATAAACTTGCAGAAACAGTCATAGGGGGGAGGAGCTTATCGATTCAAACAGTGCATACATTACTGCGGCGTGACTAACACACGTCGGGTGGCATGCATCGGTTATGTCTGTTAGTTGCCGGTGCCTTCTCCCTTTAATATTGGCAAACGGTAAACAACCCAGCTCAAATAAAAAAGTTTTTATAAGATAATAATGGATTACACGTTGACATTTTCTATTCTGTGTACGTTTGGAACACTTCGTGAACACTTGAACACGTTTAAGTATTTAGGTGTTGAAAATCATAAACGCGACAGCAAATAATTATGAACACTTGTGTGATTTCATCACCTAAACACTTAATGAGTTTATGAAACGTGTCCAAGTGTTTGTGAAGTGTTCCAGAAATAAACACAAACTTTTGATATCATATATATTCTGATACACAGAATTTCTTACTAATCGTGTTTATGTGTTAAGTAATTTTACAATGTTAGTGTACTATATTATTTACATACTAGCCCACTTACTTGTAATTTTTTTCTCGCGTATTTGTGACGATGGTTTACCAATCGCATCGTGAAGTTTTTCGAAACCCCATCTGCCCATAGGAATAATTCTGACTTCATTCAATATTGAGTTCCCAAAAGAATAAAGGAATTAAGGAAACGCTCTGTAACTACGTGTATCTGATCAGTTTTGGACACATGGCGAAATCGGCAGTACGTTGGCGAGAAACCATCAAGTCTGTAGACTGCAAACTGTGTTGCACAACGATTTGAAATGGCGCCACCTTGGGACAACGCCTACCGCTCGATGACGACTCTGTGGGTGTAGTCTGGCTTCCAGACGTTTAGATTAACATATCCTATATTGATAAGGAAACTACTATCTTCAGTCAACTGTTTAAACTGAGACTAGTGTCTTGATTTCACTTTCTGTGAACTCGTGTGACATTGGTCAATTGTGAAATGATATATTGGCATTGTGCACGTAATCATTCAAAGAGGATGCTGAATGCCTCGACTCCTCGAAGTATGTGCTGGGTTGAAGTGACAGAGCTGAACACGTTTTCATAATAAAAAGAGTGAATTCTACACAATAAAAAGCGTTTACAGAAGTTTTTTTTCCACAATAGCGGCATCATTACAGCATCAACTTTTCTTTGAAACTTTTAACGGGAAAACAGTTCTTCATAACATCGTTTGGTCCCGTTCAGAGCAATACAAACCCTTTATACGTGACTGTGATGCTGAAAACACCAAAGGAGTGCTGATTTGGGGTGAAATGATACTTGTTTTCGTAGAGTGATTATGATATTACGTGTCTTGCATCTGCTGTGATTGTGAATTATTTCATCTTTGGCTTCTTTCCCACTGCTTTCAAGTGAAATGCGCACAATTGTCCTTTCAGTTTTCTTCATGTTGAATTGAGCAATGTTAATAATTCTGGTCACATTAATTTTGGTTACTTTGCTGTAAGTATCAAATTTGAGCCGCATCCCTTTAAGTATTGCACGTGATTAAGCGGTAACAGTCCCGTGGTCAATCCATGTAAATTTTATGTATTTATTTATTGCATTCCAATAGGCTTTCAATACTTTCCTCAGTACTCATCCATTTGTGTTTGGTTTGATACTGGTACAATAATTAGGCAGATATAACAAATTCAGCAATGAAAATATAGGGAGATGGGAATCTGGTTAGTCATGACATGTCATGAAAGAAAAAAACGATTATCATAGGTTAGAGCTTTATCATAGATCGATGGAGCAGCAAAGAGCATTAGTCCTCACAAGAATTGTTGATCATTAAGAGAGGTCAAACCGTGAAAGCGTGGTCCCTGGATACCCTCTAGTGCAGGCCTAACTATTATAAGTGTCAGTGATTTCCAGAGGTTACTATTGTAGCCCAGATTGAATCAGCTTGAGAAGGATACATACAAAATACAATTTTCAAAAGGTGGAATTCATACATTCTATAGTTGTTGAAAGATAAACGATAGCCCATTAGTACAAGCACACCTGGAAAAGGTCGTCTTACTCAAAGTACATGAGCAATGGTAGTCTGTATTTTAGACGCTTGCTGTAGTGTTCACCCATTGATGGCTGAACTCGGTAGAGTTCTCCAACGTCTGCGTTGCAGAAGACGTTCATCACTGGTCCAACTTCATTAGTGTGGGGTTTTAACCTTAAAGCAAAGTTAGTCAGCATGTTTTAAGTTCACCAGGTGGAATACGATGTCTGGCAACCAGAATAGTGTAATGTATTTGCTCTTCAACAAATTTGATGTGACCTGGAATTTCTGTAACCGAAATATTAATTGTAACAAGTAATGACGGTAGAGAATCTTATGATGAACCCGTCGATCTATATTTTGTATTAACAAAAATTAATAGATTTTCTATGAAATGTATTTTTGATAATATTTATTTTCTATGAAACTCACATAACACACAGACTATTTTTTCTGTGTTGAAATACCTCAACTCAATCATGTGCCCAGATCTCATAGAGCTAAATTTCTCGGTGGCCGATAAATAACTGACACACTTGGACACAAAACAACTTGACTGGCATGTTTGCTAGTACAAGTCGACAGAGGGCGGTGTGCAAAAATACCCATAGAGGTATGTGTTTGAGAGTGTCTCTCGCAAAGGCATGGTTTACGTCTTACTTGCTGGCTGGTGTACCTCCTTGCTGGTACCTCGTTTTGGCTGATACTGTACCGAGTTTTGGCTGATAACGTCCCCCGCACATAAATTCCTCAATATGACTGATTCGGAGGTTTTGATAACCAACAAAACCACTATCAAAAGTAATAAATTATCCACTGATGTGTGGGTGACGAAATTCCAAGAGTTTATGGCGCAGAGGCTGTGATGGTATTTTCACTGATCTGTGCAAACGCGAAGCCACTTTATTGTACTTTCAATGTGGAAATATGTATTTCTATTTCATGTTGTTCTCTTTTGTAATTGCGGAATTTCCACACTATTTCTCCACTGCATGGATGCGTGTAAAATATATGAAGACAGATACATGTACATGGCAAAATAGTTGAGAAAATAACGAAATATTGGCGATAAATAGTGCCTAACTTTATGATGAAGGCCAGGCGTGCCATTTACTTCCATGTTGTATATGAGACACTTTTGGTTACTAATCGACACAGAGTCGAACGATTTCGTCATAGTAACTTACTTTGACGAAATCGTTCGACTCTGTGTCGATATCATTCACGCTAAGGACAATGGTACACATTTAAAGGCAGTGAATCTCTTTTGCATTTCTAAAATTAATATTCTGGAAATACACTGATGTACAGAAGAAAATACCTTTTAAGAACCTGTAGCAAAAGTAAAGGAGCTAGAAACTCATTTTGGTTGGAATTGTACTGACCGTTGTAGGCATACACTTTCAAACTCTTATCGTGCATGGGTGTTAAACATGTGGTTAGGTCAAATTTATTTACACTTTACAAATGTGTACCATATGGATGCATTCATGAACATTGCAGATTATTATTCATATAGTCATATATCGATACATGAATACTGAAATAATACTTGTGAAATGACTCAGTTCAGCGAACTTCAAACGGCGGGCTAACCGATAGTTGGTGTTTGGTGTATTTTTTCAAATTCTAGGTAATTACTGATCGTCAGATTCCACAGACACGTCCTTCATAAATAACCCAGGCCCATATCAAGGGCGTGAGTGATATTTGTTTTGCTGCTGGAAGGGTGCAAAAGAGATACCCTGCCTGTGCCGTGTAAAAATGCAACAACTGCAATACCTTCACACCCAGATAATTGCATCAGAAGCTACATTTTATGCAGATATTAATCCACCACCCAAACAATGAAATGACATCTGCAGCAAATGGGGAATGCTGATTTCATCGACGAATCATTTTTGTGACGTCACACCAGGGCCCCCCCCCCCTCCCGATAAGATAATGTCGCCAGGTTCACGTCGATACTGGTTTCGACTTGGCATTCCATACATACGACATGTGCACCGCATAGTTGGCAGCCGAAGGGCCTGTCTGAAATGGCTGGTTCTGTGATTCGCATCAAACGGGAATGCAGTAAGCAGCGGTATTGGCAAGTACCAGACATGCCGTGAAAAAAAAATGTGTGTTTGAAGGTTTGTTGTACGGCTCATTTAACAAGGATCGAATGATGGTTGAAAGTTATACTCGTTGTAAATAGGCGCTGCAGTAATTTAGCGAAAT
>JZLH01S0011871.1:19186-31528 GCA_001188425.1 Eucidaris tribuloides
TTACGAACAGCTTTATGAAACACCCACCAACCCCCCCCCCCCCCCGGTGTAGGAGAATCGGCTGAGAGCCAGAAGGGAGCTGTTGTTACACATTGTTTATGGCAATAGCACCCTTTTGTTTTTAAGCCGACGTTGTATTTCGACTGGGTATTAATCGCACAGGTCGGCATAATTTCACATGTAATTCTTTAATGATGGTAACTGAGACGGTGATTAGCATGATAGACGGCGAAAGACAAGTAGTGATTGCTATAGGCTTCAATGTCAGACTTCAAAAGGGCGTTTAGACCACATATGATGCAAGAAAATATTATGTAGACGGCTGAATAAAGGTGCAATTGGGGTGCAAAATAGAAGAGCAGCACCTTTTAGGCACCCATACACTTTGAACCCTAGAATATTTCTAATCCAAATGAGGTGAAGTATTTTACTCTTGAAGCCAAGTTATGTTTTCGGTAAATGGTAAAAAATGAAATTCTTTGCAATTTGGTTTTTAATATAGATATCTGACCTATCAATGCCCTGAAAATTGCTCGCTCTGAAACACTCCAATATTGGAGAAATTACTCAAAATGTAAAATGTCGGGATACCGCTAGATGTTCTCTTTTAATTTGAACTTCATAATTTGTCAATTAAAACAATTTTCAGTAGGTTTGATGTTTTCTGATGTTTGGGCCTTGGGGAGACAACAGAATAATTTGTGAAAATTGACCAAAAAAATTGTCTGATCGACCAAAACTATACTTAGGTTTTAAATGTTGCACTGTGTTTCATATCGCTCCAAATTTGGAAGTGGTGCCGCTATTGCCTCATTCTTGTTGCAACCCAATTGCGACGTTATATCCAGTTGTGTCTTGGATGATGCCTGTAACATAAGGAAATGTGTTTTTAAGTACATGTATACAATGTATTAGGTCGGGTCGCTATGTAAACGCTTCTCGTCTGCTCGGTATATGATACAAAATCCAATTTGAGTACCACAGTAATTATAAAAACACCCTCCATGGAATTTCCGTGATTATGACAATGACATTGACAGCTGACAGCAGACTGTTAACAATGCGTAAGAATAAAAGTATATTGATAAATCGGTGTTGTAGTTTTTTGTTGCAAGCACGTTGCAATTGCATTTCTAGTTTAATTTGTGAAAGTTATACGAATGTAAGGTCGGTAGTACGGTATAAATTGAAGCATAATTCGAGATGACTTTGCTCGTATCAGACTGTCCATCACTAAAATATAGAAAAGAATCCCAACAAACCCAACAAATATTTCGAGACTGTGTACAGTGATTGCTGTATTCATGTCTTTCCTTAAAGGAAGGGGATCTCTTTTGCATGCCTAAAAATTAACATTGTGTAAATACAATGGCCTTTGGATGAAAATGCCATATGGGAACCTTTAGCAAATTATAGTGACCGTTAGACCCTGATTTGAATTTTTTTCTCGCGAGAAAAAAAACCTACCATAGAACGTACACTAAACTATTTTTCTTTCGCATTTTTCAAATTCTAGGCAACTACTGACCCCCAAATTTCACAGACATGCCTTTCTTCAATAGCCTAAGGGCATGGGTTATCTTTTCCTGGTCTGCGGGGATGTTTGCAAATGAGATCCACTGCCTTTAAAACGGATCGTACGTTTTATGAAAGGAGCCTCTTTGAAAACCTTTGTTTTCGAAATCACAAGGACATTTTTTATATCATATATGGGCAATTCCGCGAAAAATGTTACCCGGGCTCAAAATCATGAAATCTGTTATAATTCAAAAAATATATGGGCTACACTTATAAATTTAGTATCACACAATAGAACTCATCAAACTCTTTAATTTGAGTGGTATTTGAATACATTGGAAGTATATTTAGGCATACTTTTCTTCAAAAAACCCATTTTCTTGCAAATTTTTCTGATCTTTTTTGAAAAACACACAAACCTTGAGTCACATTATTTCACATTTGTAAGCACACTCAGAATTAATTCGTAGTAGTTTATAGGACCAAAAATGACTAATATTAACTTAACATTAGTTATCAAATGTTTTTAAGTATAAATACAAGGACCTTAAAAAGTGGTCCAAGCTGTAATGTCCGTAACGTTAATAATGTAATGTCCGTAACGCAACATTTATGGTCCTGTATGGGATATACTGAATCTGTTGTACCTAATTGTCATCCTACAACTTAAACAGGACCTCAGCACCCATTTCAGAAGAAAATTGGCTTTACTTCATGCTTCAGCTCACAAAATTTTTGACAAATGCATTGGTAGGTGAAAAGTCATGTCCAAAACTGTAATGTCCGTAACGGCACACATTATGAGTGATAACTACCTAACGATAAATAGAAACTAATTAAAATCCAAACTGTTAACACTTCGGGGTGGATCGTTTAAGATTCCCACAAAAAAGTTTAGAATGATGATGAGGATTTCTAGAAATAAGCCCCAAAAGTTGCAAAAAAATCTTTGAATGTAATGTCCGTAACGCTGGAATTGCCCATATGCACACTTCAAAAACATTTTGAAAGGTAACAGACATACTAAACCGAATAATATCAGGTGCCTGGGGACGTTTTGCTCATAGAATTTTCAGGTGCAAACTGCAAAGCAATTCCTTAAGTTAAGTGGAATTGTAATTGTAATTAAGTTAAGTGTGTTTTCCGCATTGAATTGATCATAACAAGCTAAATAAACATGTTTAGTGTGTGAAGAGTACAATTTTAGCAAATACCATCAAAACGTGAAACATTGTTATGAAATATCATAAAGTCAATGAGATGTTGAAACCCAATATTTTTGTTCTTTTCTCCATTTTCCAGGATCTTAAATCGGTTACATTGACGTCGGTGTGAAACTTACAAAATCAACATGTCTTCCTATCGCAGAAATAGGGTAAGTTGAACGGAATAACACGGAACATACTAAAATATTCGTTGTTTGTTATTCAAAGGTACGAACATTATACAGTTATAATTTCAAGAGCTGAGAGCTAGGCATACTGTATTTGATTTTGGAGATGGCGTTATCCTGTATATGGCGAAGATGATTTCATATACAATAACTTATTATGAAATTTTATGATTTTTATTGCTGGAAGCGTGTTTGTTTGTTTGTATTTATGTGTGTGATGTAATGTGTTTGTTTGTGTATGTGTGTGTATGTGTGTGTGATTGTGTATGTTTGTGAGTGCGTGAGTGTAAAGTGAAATAATAATGTTGAACACTTTATCATTTTTTTTATGTTGTTGAACCGTGAGAGAGGTTTGAATGGAGGTTGCAATTTCAAAAACGAACAGGTTGATCTTATTATTTGAATGTCCTCGGTATACACGAATGTGCCTTGAATAAAGAATGAACCAGCGAGACTTTCACAACATCGCATTGCCGGATAGTTAAGAATTTTTAATATACTTTGAGTGATATAAGATGATGTAAGAAAGCAAAAATGTTTTACACAAACTGGAGATGCCGGTGATGTTGATGTTACCTTGGATGAACAAATGTTTAAAAACCTCCCCAAGTCCCTGTGGGACCGACATTCCAATCTCGACCAGTAAGTCGAGAGTCAAATCCCAAAGCGTTGAATCTCTCTACGATTGCTAATCGTAAAAGTTCGCTCGGATCGAAGCTGTGTACGAACTCTGCGACATTACCCGCATACCGCAGACATTACCCATCATCATGGCATCCCAGCTAGATCCATCCTTATAGCTGTGTCAATATCGAGGAGGCCTTTCACTTCGGTGTTCTCCGGCCTGTCGTCACGCACACGAGACCCGTAGCGTCTTCATCCAGGTAACGCGTTATCTAGATCCGATAGGAATCTGAAAGCTTCCCAGAATCAAGAAATCCAACATCCGAAGTTTCTGCTGGCGGGACGTTTTTGCTCTTGTTCAGGAAGCATAAGATTTGGCGATTTGGGCCTACACCTAGGTCGAAGGGAGGTATCGACTTGGAAGCCTTGCTGCTTAAACATTTTCTTTTTAGGTAAGAATTGGCATTTTGTTTGGGATGATACGATTGGATTTCTTTTAGAACACCCGTTAGGTTAATATTGAGACAATCATCTCGCAGGTGGTAACATTAATTAATTATGGTGTATCTCGTAGTCCATGTAATTATCTAACCATTTTCGTCAGATGAGTAATAGGTCAGAGAGACTCTGAACGTCGTCATGCCAAGATGAGTTAACTTAAACAATAGGCTTCTTCTGCTACGGATGGTGGTTTATCTCCATTTATGTATCAACTTGAATTACATCAAAAGTGATAGTTAATCATTATTGATCATTCTTTGCTCTATTTTCATGTGATAAGCGATGAAAAAAATGAATATGTTATACAATTGGCTGTGTCTAATAATGATGTATAGGATAAGGATCTATTTTTTTTCCTTTTAATCTGAAATGACCAGTTTTCGTAGTGAAACGTTACTTTTCTTCAGTTAGGATGTCAAATGCAAGGGAGTTTAATTCAAATTTTTCCGTGCGTTTTAAGATTTGAATTTGTTAGACTTTCCAGTTTACCCTGGACCACTCCTATTTTAAGTGTTATGCTATACATAATACTATATAGCGTATCCATACGGTGATGAGTTTCTGATGGAAAATATCGACTGTCAGTAAATGGTAGGAATATGAGTGTACATGTTGGTGTGGATTGCAGCTGCAGGGAAGCTTCGTTTCTGTTTCTAAACTCTGTAACCTTGGTGTTTTGTCATCACAGCATGTGTTTATCCCCTAGCTTCAAAAGACGATCTAAGTGATGCTGCATCGTGTTTTAAAGGCATTTCCATCAGAGAAAGAATAGAGTCTGAAAATACAGCGACAATATTTATATGCATCATTGCAAGTGTACTGAGTACGGAGTAAAGGAAACAAAGAAACAAAGGTGGTATTTTATTACACAACCTTTCTCTCTACGCTGCATCGTTGGAAACTTTGGTGGCTTTATTTTATTTTTGTCAAAGGAGTGCCTTCCGCATCAATAGTGGACCTTTAAGTTCCAGGGTTGCATTCCGAGACCCATCTGAGATAGATAGTCCTCGGGTCACGCCCACCATGCGCCTCCTGCCTGGATTTCAGATAATGAGGGATGCCCGAGATGAAATAAGTGAAATCCTCGATAATCCTTTTTGACCTTTGTTTGATTAATTGTATTTGATTAATTCCAAATGCTATGACACCGCTGTATCTTTAGCATTTATCAAATCGAAAAGTGACGTATTTGGCAGATATGGCAGTTCCTTCCGGAGACTGGATGAAGTGGAATTGGCAGGTTTGAATATTGGTATGTCTTGTTGCACCTAACAAAACTTTGGAGAGAAACTTGAACATCGCATATCTTTGTGTGCATCCAATGACCATGTGACGTTAGAATGTGTATTTTAGCGAAAGTATGTATTTTTCAAACATCTTTGTAGCACTCGTCGTAATCTGTCCTATTCGATTATCCATTTAAGATTCGCTTCCTTTTCTCCCCATTAATCCGCTTACAGGCTTATAGATTAATTTTTACCACGGCGCTGCTCTTGATAGATAGAACTATTCGACCATCCTCCCATCCATGAATCGGCGGGTTAATCCCATTTGACGTCTTCGATCTTTTTCATCCGTCAGACAGGATATATTGTTACATTGATGCAAAAACATACTGAGGATAACTCTTCAACACGTTTGTGTGCTGTGTTATCATAACTGCTTTCTCTTGTCTGGATAAATATTGACAGTATTAGTGGGTTCGCTTACACAAGTCAAGATTACACTGGTATGACTGGTTTAAGACGTGATGAACTGAGAAGCAAGTGCACGTATTGATGATTTATTAATAGCATTGTAAATATTATTCATAACACCATGAGGTTTAGGAAGAAAGAAAAGCAAGCATGCAAACAAACAAACAAACAATTAATCAATCATGGCAGTGACTGAGCCGGGGAGAGTATGTGCAAAGGTTACAAAGTTTCTCGGTTTTTTTGCATGATAACACCAATCATGTTTGGATATAACGTTTCACTTGGAATCAGATCTTTATGGAAAGTTAATGACCACGTTTGGACACATTTCGCTAATGCAAGTATTGTTTACAAATCAGTGAAATTATATTATCAACACTCTATTTTTAAGTCTACTGTTGTGTGTGTGTGTGTGTGTGTCTGTGTGTGTGTGTGTGTGTGTGTGTGTGTGTGTGTGTGTGTGTGTGTGTGTGTGTGTGTGTGTGTGTGTGTGTGTGTGTGTGTGTGTGTGTGTGTGTGTGTGTGTGTGTGTGTGTGTGTGTGTGTGTGTGTGTGTGTGTGTGTGTGTGTGTGTGTGTGTGTGTGTGTGTGTGTGTGTGTGTGTAGATATCTCATTCAAATTGTGGATTGGATTTTTGAAATATTTTCCTGCTTATGGAATGGTATTTCGTTTTTAATCTTGTAATAACGGACTGACTGAATGATTTGATAGATATGTAAATACATAAAATTTCGATTTCTTATTTAAACAATTACTTATTTGCTTACCATATTCATTCATTTTCTTACCATTATGTTTAGTTGCACTATTTATAAATATTAAACATTCAACTTTCTTCACAGTGTGAACATACAAGGTTGGGGTATGTTAATTGGGGTAATTAGTAATTAGTATTACACAAGTTAGACTAATAACCAGCCACCCTAATAAATGCCCCGCATCCATCACGAAGTACCCGGCCCATCCAGTTAACACCATGTCGATTTAATTATGTTTGAAGTACAACGGTCTGTAGACGTATCATAACCTTCTCAGTAGGTGTCGGTCATGGCCTTCGGCTTTTGTTTCGTCAATCGAGATCGTTCTATTTTTGGGACCGATTGCTCTTTCAGTGAAACAGGTTCTGCTCAGCACGAGTCCATCCAAGTCCAAGAGCAGGTAGCCCGACAACACAACTCGACGATGTAGTTATGACATTACATGTCTGCAGGGTGTCAGCTGAAAGTATTAAAGACCCATTGCCAACTTCGTGGAGGATAGCAACTAAGTTTAAAATGGGCCTACAGGCAGATCTATGTTCACGAGAAGACAAATTTTATTACGCTATCACACAAACTTGATGTTTACATCGTATAGGACAGTAGGAGGAAACATTAATGATCCCTCGTTTGAGTAAAAGAGACGCTCTGTCATCCGTTATCCGGTTATTCTAAATTTTTAGTTTGAATTCACTTTGGTGTGGGGATAGTACAGTTTTAGTTGCTTCGTGGTGGTTGCAACATGGCAACACCGTGCATTTTGATCATACAAACGCCATCTAGCGGTGAAGTGTATTTACGTGTAGCAACACTTCACTGCTATTCAATGTCTTTTAAATACTAAAAAGTGTCATCCAAACATGTGTAAAATATACTGCATAATTTGAACAAATTCCAATAAGATTTTCAAGATGATGTGGAAAGCTTAGAACTGTAACCAAAATTCATTCTATCACGATTTATTTTTCGCTCAGCTATTTGACACATTATTTCATAAATATTATTAGAGTTAGATTTTTAGGAAAAAAATAAGCTGTTTAGACTCGACAATAAAGACTATGCGTAAAAGATAGATTCTTGGACAACACAATGCATTTCCGCCCTCTGACGGCGATAGCGCTAATAATAATTGTAACATTGTTCAATCCTACCCTTGACAAACATGGTAGATGTGTTCCTACAACAATAATCGGGTAGAATGTTAGATTCATATTTATCTGTAAATTCACTCTTGTTGATAATGAACTTTTCCTTGTTTAGTAACTTAAAGACAATTGCAGTAAAAAAAAAAAAAGCTTTTTGAAATTCGAGTCTTTTAACGTTACAGTCAGTCACATTTTCAATTGGCCACTCTCCCATTATTTCCTAGTGTCAATGGATAATACGGGGTGATGCAGTTGTTATGGAAACATGGATAAAATAATATTTCAAGAATTTGCCCTGTAGATAATCTGTCTGTTTAAATCACGCCATCTGATCAAAATAAAATGGCAAGGAAATATGTAAAATAAATGATCAAATTACACGATTGGGTCCACTCTGAATTTCGATTAGAATCATAATGTTTATTCAAAACTTTTTTCTTAGCGTAGTAGACACAATTTGACTGGTATTTGTTCTTTTCTGCAGAATTTTCGTTTCTAGTTCCACGAACATTGAAAAAGGAAAAAATAAACAGATAAATTTACAAGTTGTTTATTTAAAAGAAAATTGTGTATAGTGTATGGGTTGAAAAATAAGATATTATTACATTGCACAAACATAAAATCATGCCACGGATACCAATGTTTAGTAGGATAGCATCACAATTTATTGTTATGTTTTAGATCTGACAGGTAATTGTGGTCTGAACAAATACCATGCCCTTCTAAAGAATTACCTACACAACTTTAGTGACATAATTATGTGAGGAAGTGCGTTACAACTTCCTCAACATTTATGGAGAAACATTGATGTTTAGACTGGAGACGTGTAAAGCTGCGTAGATAGATTCCGAGTGCAATGTTGTTTTTTTGTTTCTTGTTTTTTTTTCAATGTTCTGAAATTATTTGAGTGGCTTCACGTGGTAGGAATGTCAAGTCATGAATCGAAGGTATAAGATATGAATCGGGTATACCCTATTCAACGCGAGTCGAGCCAAGTTAATTTAAGTCACTCTATCCCCAACTGATTCGGGTAGATCTAAGCCGGTACAAAGCATTGTTGTACTCATATTCGGTACTTGTACTCGAGTACTACTTAAGTTCCGTTCTTACTTCTCAGGGTATTTGTACTTGTTACTTGTGTACTCCTTATCCAATTAGGTTTCTTGTAGGCCTATACGCAAATTATTAAATACTCGGAACTCGACATCTCAGAATTGTACTCGAGCACCGAAGTACTCAACCCCTCTTTGTATACTACTCGGCAATACTTTGAACTGTGAAAAAAGTACTCGACTACAGCACTGGTAGATAACTATCGCATCATTAAGAATGGGATCTCATCTCAAGTCAGGTGTTCGGTCAAGTCAAGTCAAGTCAAGTTTCTTTTTCCATTGGGAGACCACGTAATGAGAGTAACTTAGACTAGTCACACCACCAAGTTCACTTTTTGGTTCAAAGTTCAGTCGGAACCCAGAAGAATACTCTCAAATCATTGCAATCAATGTAGTGTTCAGTTTCGGGAATTATCGCAGATTGTGTCCAGATTTGCCGTAACTTTCTTTGCGTTTGATTCAACGTCATGCTCACGCCTGGCACCCACGTTTAACTTGTCTCAAGATATTTGTTTCTGTCGTGATTCATGTGTCATAAATCCTCCTAGTACGAATCCATTGATCCATTTCCCCCGAAATTCTCGAGTAGAAGGATTTGAAACTCTGAAGTTTATTCCGTCGGTAGACAAGATTCTATATGGTTTATGGTTACTTAAATTGTCGATCATCTTCAATCTCATTCTTCATAAAATAGTGTTGCACATGTCCTGTTGGTATATTTCTGCTCACAAAAATATGGTATTATTAATTTACTATTATCTTATTTCCTCTCCACAAATATTTGATTCAAAGGATGTCCGATTTTTAGTATTGGGGGGGGGGTGTTGGGTGCCGGTGTAGACGAACAACCATCAAACAAGATTTATGGAATGACTACAGGGATCTTTCAAAAATCCTGAGAGAACTTTATTCAAAATCCACTCAATGAAAAGTAAACTTTACTAGAAATTCATATTTTCACATCTGGCACCCGTTCGCAATGATACTGAACAGTGAGACATGCATTCTCGCAACAGGGTATTTTTGTATCTGTTGTGATTCCAACGAAATTACGAAATTGCTTATGACGCCTTAAACGGTCAGTATTTTGTTTGATTAATCAATAACTTTCAACCCAGTTACGTGCACTCATTAGCACACTTGTTGGTTAATTTCGGTATACAATATGTCCTGGCAACAATTACTTTGTCGCGGCGCAAAACACCAGTGTTTAACCTGACTCCGACCCTGACCCTAACCGTACCCTAACCCTAAACCTAATCCTCAACCTACATACATGTATATCTGAACAAAAAGCAATGATACTCTAACTCTTTGTCTTCGGAGATATTCTTGCCAGATCAACAGTCGCCGTAGCTTTATGTTGTGTCACCCAATTTTGACCCCATGCTATTCAATAATTTCGGAAACTCCGCAGAAAATCTTTAAAAGTAATCTTGCTATTAAATTGCTCTATCAAAGGAAGAAGTTTACAGGAATTGCCTTTTCGCTGATGTCATTATGACCTCCTGCGACAGACTCATATCAAGGACACCACCCTAAAACCAGTTCGGTAGTCAGAGTATATACATTTCCATGAACTGTGGCTGCTAATGGCTTTGTTGATCCTGCTGGATAATCTTTGAAGGTTCCTGTCTGTGACGTCACATCAGCATTACGATACCATAATCGATTGTGAGTGTATCGCGTGAATGTCGATCGAACTATATAAAGTTCATCAACATTTCATGCACTGATCCGGAATTTGGTTTGGTATTGGAACATGCGTGGGGACGTGACTTCCTTACATGGGTAATTCCATACAAAAATAAGAAGAAAAGGTTATAATTTATCATAAACAGGATGTGGAGTCTGGTGGTGGATACACTTAATCAAGTCATTTCATGTCAATATTTTTTCAAGAGATTAGCATATTATGTTGGTGTACAATTTGGTTACAGACATTAAGCCAAAGAGCTGGAAAGCAGAATTACCCTTTTTCTCATATTTCTCATAATTAGATACCGGAATACAGAATGATAACAATTGCCACCTTCACTGGCATGGCATAAATTGAGATTTTGTAAGTTATATTTTTCATATCCAAACAAAAACGACGGAAACAATTAAAGAAAGAATAGTAGACGAAAGGCCTATAGAATATAGTACCTTTTTTGTATCGAGAATTCCAGATTACTTCAATTGTTGAAAATCTGAACACAATATTTATAATACTTTTGGAGAATTGTAAGTGCTTCAGTACGGGGCTTTATGATGATGAAGAGTAAGATATCTGCAGGGATCATTTTGAAGCTTTTGGTAAAAAAAGGGGGTAACTTCTTCCACTATGACAAATAAAAATAGAACTTAGAAACAAATAGAAACTTTTATTTAATAACCCTTCTTGAAATCGATACCGGCAACAAATATACTTAGACACGATAGGCAGCCGCACAACACACACAGAACCCACACACCACCACCCACACACAGACACACCCACCACACACACACATACACAACAAGACAACAACCACAACATCCACAACAGAACAGCTCACAAACACACACGCACAACACACCCATTAAACACAACCCACACACACACAACACTACATACCATCAGCCACACACACCACACACAGATCACACAACACGCACAGAACACCACCCCAACACATCACTACACAAGCTAAACAACACACAACACATACCCACGCACACACACACACATACACACCACTACTACGCACACACGCAGACCCACAAACCACACACACACCACACACCCCACCACACCCTCCATACACAAACACACACACATAAACACAGACACAGACACACAGACACACACACAAACACACACATACAGTTACACACATACACGTACGCATAACAGTCTCAGGGCGAATGAAGGTTACGTCGAGCATTCCAGTGTAAATTACATTGGGACGACAACATTCCTATTCCATTACTAACAACATACCTTTGTTAAAATCCAAGTAATGCATTACGCTGTACAGATGTTTCCTTCATTTGGTAGCCGTGGCATAACCTATGAACTAGAGCTATGCTCATTATACTAGGGAGCTGTAATTCTCTTTGTGTAACCTTTTTTTTTTAAGTTTCACAAAGCAAAGCAAATTGCGTAGTTAGATGACCTATCAAGAAAGGATTTGATCAAATATTTGAGTTAAATATCAAGTACAACATGATTAAAGTAATGCAGTGTATGGGACTGTTGGTTTGCTTTATCTTCCGAGTGATTCGACTGGTGGAGTAAATAGCAGTCCGTATATTTGCTCCTGAGTTGTACAAATAAATTGCATGAAATTAATAAACATATGGATTATAAATGTTAATAATGAATAAATGCTGAATGAATAACGAGAGCACATTAATTTGGAAATAAGACAATATGGAATAGCAAATGTGCTAACAAACGCATAATTGAACAGAAAAGCAAGCTGTGTGAAAGAGATTTTTTTTGTTAGATAAACTAATAAAAGTTACCTTTACGTGTATCAATTATTAATAACTGAAATCTACATTGGTCATAGTTTGAAATAATGACGGTGTGCGTTTTGTGTGTGTGTGTGTGTGTGTGTGTGTGT
>JZLH01S0011871.1:39645-50078 GCA_001188425.1 Eucidaris tribuloides
CCCTAGAATACAAAAGTTTGGAAAGTTACACTGCCAATGGCAAGTTATACATGAATAAACAATAAAACTCGGGGCGAGTTTTATTAACCTAGGTGTACACACAGTAAGTCTATGGGAGGAAATGGGCAAGTGAATCTGGTCAACTTACGTTTTTCACTTTTTTAAAGCACTAAATAATCATTTTGAAATACAATTTTGTCAGGGCTTCATTTTTAGACCTCATCAAAGACACTGGTAGCATGGGGAATCCTGCGACTCAGATTTTTTTTAACTGTGGTAAATGTTAGCCAATACCTTTAAAAATTCCGGGTCAGTCTGACTCGGAGAAAGGATCCGTTGGGGGCACACCCGGAAAAAAGGTCAGGTTTAACCACATTCCGGGTCACGTTTGACCAAAGTCCAAGTCAGGTTGACTCATATTTTGGTCAACCTTGACCCGGAATGTGGTTAAACCTGACCCTTTTCCGGGTGTGCGCCCAACGGATCCGTTCTCCGAGTCAGACTGACCGGGAATTTTTAAAAGTGAAGATACGTCTCGCATCGAGCATCATGTATGGTACTTTCTCTTTTGCAAAGACTGGATTTATTGTTGAGGACTTATTGCCTTGATCTAGTTTCCTTCCAAGCAGTATACTTCATGTTTATGAAAATGATATCTTAACTCGTTATTGTCTGGAGGCCAGCTGTTTTCTGCCTAGTCCCAATAGATAAAAGAGACGTGTTATCTTCAAGTTCAACGTATACCGAAGTTGCTTGACCCAGTAACTACAGAATTTACGATAACTACGTGGTTCGAAACAGGTGATGGTACGGAATCCATTGACAAGATAGTACATGACCTCGCCCCCATCCTTGCAGTATTTGATATAACAAATCGACTCATAATTCATGTCAACAAAGAAGGTTGTTTGATGGTGGTAGTACTTTTTGTATTTCCGGAGATGTGTCGTAGTAGCATGATATCATTGGATTTCATGTTAATTCAACTCCACCCCCTCTCATACCGCACCTTTATTTTTTCAGGCAGACACACTTTGAAAGTGCACAGACACGTCCTGTTTAATACATGTTTTATCAGCTTCCAGTGATTTGGTTCTTACACAATAAAAATGATACATTAATTTATGTGTTGCAAATAAAACAATTTCACGGTAAATAACTATTGTCAATCAAAATGTCGATGAATCTTGGGAATGAACGGTGATCCTATGCAAGCAAAAAAGACAAACTATTTGTGATATGTTTTTGCATGATTTGATTTATTCCATTCAGCAAACGACGCTGTGATACTCATTATCTCTCATCATGATGTGACTCTTAAAGTTGATTGTGTAAACCACAGAATTAGAACAGCCACAACTTACAGTGCAGCTGGAAACATGTTTTTGTAGGGTTCTTTTCGGATGTCGGCAATTGTTATTTCTGCCATAGGTCATTTTGTCGTAACAACTGCAACTTTCCATTGTGCTCCCTGATTGAGACGGATTGAGGTTAAATGTATTACTGGGCCTTTGTCTATTTAGACACCCACTAACCTAAGACTAGAGGGACAGCGAGGTTTCACAAAAACAAAAGGATTATGATGATATCGTCGACTTATAAATTAAGGACTTTTTTTGTATGTATTCCCCATTGGTTTGTAAAGTGGTCACGTAGTTTACTCAAACAACAGGAATATATACTATGTATGTAAACTCCTCAAAAATAGTTTGGAAATCTGAGTTTGATTGGTCATATCTCCCGTTGCGTAGTAATAATCTATGCAAGCTTGGTATCATCGGAAAGATTATTTAATTTTCTTGAAAATGATACCATACTTGTTATGATTATGCCATTAGGGAAAGGGCAGTATCTTCAAATGTGGTTTAAAGTAGTGTATCATTTTCAAGAAAATTAAATAAACTTTCCGATGATACCACGCTTGCATTGATTATTACTACGAAACGGGAGATATAACCGATCAAACTCAGATTTCCAAACTTTTTTGAGGAGTTTGTGTGTGTGTGTGTGTGTGTGTGTGTGTGTGTGTGTGTGTGTGTGTGTGTGTGTGTGTGTGTGTGTGTGTGTGTGTGTGTGTGTGTGTGTGTGTGTGTGTGTGTGTGTGTGTGTGTGTGTGTGTGTGTGTGTGTGTGTGTGTGTGTGTGTGTGTGTGTGTGTGTGTGTGTGTGTGTGTGTGTGTGTGTGTGTGTGTGTGTGTGTGTGTGTTTATTGTTATACCTGAACATAATACGGACAATATAATCACCATGATTCTTGTCATTCAATTTGAGGAGTTTTTACATTAATTTCGTGTGTATTTTATCAAAACGTAGTCCGTGGAAGTTAGTGAATTGGATGTAATAATACATTGAAGCATTCAATTCAATATTCTGATTGAAAGGTGACATGTAAGGAAAGTGCGCTCATAGATAACATATCACAACTCTCACTGTAGATGTATGTCAGTATTACGCTCATTTTAGAGTGAATTCCGCCTCAAAAGTAACAACTTACTAAGAAAGCGACACCCTATTCGTTTTGGTTTTGACATTGACAGACCAGTCTCACCCCGAGCTACACGTTCAGCAAACATGGCAGATCTAATCAGGAATACCATGTAATGACCCTCAGTCTGGCGTGCAATAACCAATACATCAAGGGCGTGCACTGTAGGTAGCATAAATACCTCACCGCGTTAACAGCTGATGTACCAGTTATTTACATTGAGCATCACCGCGAGTCATTGCGAGGCGATGCCAAGAGTGATCTGTTAAAGAGATGAGGCACGAGCGAAATTGGTTATCGGGGAGGAAAAATGCATGATGACTTTCGAAGCTGTGCCAAATTTGGCTCTTTCCAACTGAATCAGTCAATGGTCTAGTCGAGTTACGACATCTGGAATTTTTGGCGCCCATCCAGATGCCGGATTACTCATGGTTGCAAAATCCAAAGTTTATAGCGAAAAATGTTGAATAAAGTTAAAAACGAAACATTGTGAATAATTAGTTAAACTTATGAGTACAGTTAAGGAAACTGAAAGTATGCCAGGAAATAAAATGTAAATCTGAGGAATGTTTTGTTTAAAATTTTCAACACTTTCAGTCTGTTTTTATTCACCCTTCGCACTGCTCGAACTTCTGTTCAGGTTAAAGGCCATTCACATGATTGGGAGAAGTAAAAATGCCTTAAACACCAAATAAATTGAAAAGTCATATACAGTACCAATGTATACACCAGCTGGCTAGAAGACAAGTCTTGAATTTGCTTGTAGAAAATAGCGTTCATTTGCCAGTACTGAATTATTCTGGTGCATTGATATAAATTGATCCCATACAAAGCTAGATAACAAAGTTTCCTGTCGCAATAAGTATACTGATTGTTGAAACAGTATTAAACACAGTGAACTTGATTCTATAATACTTTTATCTCCAAATAAGGACCTTTTCCAATCCTGTTCTTTGTTTTTAATGCCATCACTGATGGAAAATGAAAGGTGTGGCGCTTCCCTATCGACTTTGATGACTTAAGTCCCATTTGAAGCCAACAAAATAAACTGAACAGACTGTTAGATATTTCGCGAGTTGAAATCCAAAGTTTTGATCTAAAATTAGAATATGATTCAATTTTGCTTCCTTTCATAGCTTATCTGACGATACAAGTTTGTTTTGAAAACGTTAAATTACTCACTATCTGATATTTAGCTTCGACATGTACATTTCATTAATTGTGTGTGTTATTGGTAATTGGACTATAGACGTACACCTGGTGACGTTAGTCACGGATGCTTTGAACCTTTAATGCTTCAAGAAAGCTTTATCAGATCGGCAAGTAGTCGACCTCAGAGGGAAATAATTTACTCCATCAACACATAAAGGTCAAATATGCAATCGGCGGACCTAGGTCATTGTGTAGAATTTACTCATCTTAATTGAGACGCATGACCCAGCTATAACTTATGATACAGGTCTTTGAAATGCCGAGGTAATTAAACTTTATATATCTTAAGTTCAGTGTAATGTTATATGTTACGTCATTGACCTTCTGGTTTTTCCAGTGATGTAATCTTTTCGTCTTATGAAGATGTAAATATATACTTTGATTTAATATGTTCGGCTTACTGAATGCTACTTATGAAGATGTAGATATAGGTCTTGGTTTTAATCTTTTCGTTTTTATGAGATAAAATATATACTTTGAATTAATGAATGTTTCGGTCTTATGAACACGTCTTAAGTGAAAGATGTAAATATAGGCCTTGGTTTCAATCTTTTTCGTTTTATGAAGATGTAAATATAGGCTTTGTAAGGACGTAGGCTGGGGTGCACTGGGTGCACGTGCACCCCCCCCCCCCTGCAGAGCCATAGGAGTTCCACCCTAATAGCAAAACAAACAAAACAAGAAAGAAAGAAAAGAAAAAAATAAAAGAAAATAAAAGAAAGGAAAAAACCCTTAAAACAAAAACAAAAGCAAGCAAAAACAACAAGGGTGCATGTAGGCTGGGGGTGCACCGGATG
Organism: Eucidaris tribuloides; assembly: GCA_001188425.1. Lineage (NCBI taxonomy): Eukaryota > Metazoa > Echinodermata > Echinoidea > Cidaroida > Cidaridae > Eucidaris > Eucidaris tribuloides. The sequence goes on from JZLH01S0011871.1 coordinate 44,139, forward strand.
CACGTGCACCCCCCCCCCTCGCTGAACCAGAGGAGTTCTGCCCCTGGCAAGCAAAAGAAATTTGCACCACCTTTTCTGCTTTCAACGCCTGATTTTCTCAACTTTAGTTCCACCTCCCTAAGATGTGCACCTCCCCGTTCCACCTTCCCAAGATATGCACCTCCCCATGCCCAAACCAGCCCACGCCATTGCTTTGATTCAATCTTTTCGTCTTATGAAGATGTAAATATAGGGTTCGATGCTCAATGTTTCTGTAATTTTTTTATTGATACTTTTATTTGTAATTGTCGGAGCAAGGGAGGTGAACAACTTCGAAAAGTTATAAATAACATTACTGAACCGATACGAAGCTAGTGTTAACATCCATTACCTTAATGCATATCGATTGCATGCAACATACATACAAACATTTTGATGCGAAACCCTAGACTACCGTGCGTCGCATATGACTTTTATTCATGGTATATAGACCAGCACCGTTAGTAACTGCCTGCACAGCACCACGTCAATGAGAGTATTATACGAACTACCAGATAACCTTACACACGGGGCCGGGACACACGGCTCGTCGTGCATGCCGGGGACGCTATCATCATCGCTGGAGACCCATTTTAGGAAATAGCAACTATCATATCTGTATTGTACACGGGAGCATCTTCATGAACCAGTAGCACGACCACGCTTTTATACCATCCGTAAGGCCTATGACTGTGCCTGGATGTGGTGGTGGTGGTGGTGGTAGAGAAGTTGATACGAGTGATGAAAAATTGAAAAAAAAAGAAGAATGTTAGGCGGATGGATTATAGGTACTCCAAGTATTCAACATTTTAACCGAAGCCTTGTGTTGCGAGAGGTTATTCACCCTGTGTTCATGCAACCGTATGTGGATTCCTCCGTGTTAACGTTTAAAAATTCATCCTCGACAACAAATTGGGCGACATGCCTTTATTAAAACTGGTATCTTCGAATGATTGTATAAAATTACATTGTAATTGATTTGGAGATAACGGGGAAAATACAAAACGCGAAACGTCAATTGATTTGCAAATAAATATGTATACTTGTGTAGATGTATGTATACACATATTTTAGTTTAGGGATAATGTGGCGACAGACTCCTATTTAACTTAATCAGTTCCGTACCAATGCGAAAATTGCCTCAATTTGTGATGAGGTCACGGAAGACACGCACAAACCCCAACGTCCCTGTGTTAGACCATGGGAGCGGTTATCACTCCGGAATGCCGTTGTGAACGAGGGCGGATAACCAAATATTTTTATGAGTATGGAGGAGACGACTCGTGTAGGGGGTGGATTACGCCTGTTAAAGGGTTGGGTTCCAGTTCCAGTTGGTCGCCATAGAAAGTCCTGTGCTATCTTCTGCATTGATATCTTCGGGTCTTTGTTTCTTCATCATCTCTTACTTCGAGTTTGCCGCAATATGGGAGTTGTGGGATAATAAAACGTTTTCATTGTACATACCAAATCACAACGAGAGATAAAGGCCTTCTGTAATAAAGGGTTTCTGAAGGGTTAATTTTTCATGTCTGTCCCACAGGTGGAAGGGTGTAATTTTCATGCATTTGGCCTGTTTTCCTTGTGTACGTCCTATTGAAAACCATGATTTCGACGTTTATTGTTTAAGGCTATAGTGTTATGGATTTGGATTTAGTTTTATGGTTCATGATTTAGATTTGGGTTGAAGTTGAGGTTAAGGAAAACTGATGTTTCACGCATGTTGTATGACGACAAAATGGAAAGTAGAAAATATGGATGATGTCAAACGTCAATAAACCGTTAAAATAATTCACATTTTCCAAAGGGTGTAAAGAACACCAGATAGTTGTTAAATTTTTGAGTAGTTTTTTGTTTGCTGTTTTGCGTGTGCGTTTTATGTGTATGTGTGTGTACATGTGTGTGTGTGTGTGTCGTGTGTGTGTATGTGTGTGTGTGTGTGTGTGTGTGTGTGTGTGTGAGTGTTGTGTGTTGTGTGTGCGTGTGCTGTGCGTCGTGTGTGTGTGTCTGTGTCTTTGCTGTGTGTAGTGTGTGTGTGCATATGTGTGTGTGTGTGCGCGTGTGCGTGTGTGCGTGTGTTGTGTGTGTGTGTGTGTGTAGTGTGTGTGTAGTGTGTGTGTGTGTTGTGTGTGTGTAGTTGTGTGTGTGTGGTGTGTGTGTGTGGTGTGTGTGTGTTGTGTGTGTGTGTTGTGTGTGTTGTGTGATGTTGTGTGTGTGTGTTTTCCGTTAGTTTTATAGATCATTGTTAAACAACGAAAAACTCTTCCCCGTTCTTTTGTTCTATAATGTGGGAAAAAAAGGTTTTCGCTTTTCCATCCCGACATCCAGGGCAGTAGGCTATAGGTAAACGGGTCAAGTTCAAACACATGGTTTTGGGATAAGGTTCACGTTCCCTATTGAAGGTAAGTATATTCTACACATCCCTGTTATCCACTGATTCCTTTGTACTTATAACGAGGAAAGATAACGTAAACCGCCGAAGCGTAACATATAGCAACAGGAAATAATGCGAACTACAATAAGATTTACTGGTGACTAACATGAACAACTGGCAAAACAGGATGAATGTGGAAGGATATTTCGATGGGTTTTACCATCAGACAGCGTAACCTACGATTATTAAATTATTAAGTGGATTAACATAAAGTTTTTTTCTATAGCGGCAGTCGGCTGCAGCCTGAAAAGTCACCTTGACCACACAATTGATAATCTTAGATGTTGTTATTTTCGTCGATACTTGATAAATACGCGTACTGAACAGAGATTAAGGATATTTAAAACAAATCCATAAAGTCAAATATAAAAATCCACGGGAGACAATTAGAATTTATTTTTGTAATGTCCAAACAAATATTAAATCTTGAATCTCTTGAATATATATCTTATTTGATTATTTAGTAGATAAATTAAATACATTATTTGTTTTATTTTTTTAATATTGTTTGTATTTCTCTCTCATCCCTCTCTGTATCCTCTTTATCTATCTGTCTAAATATATTTATTTCATTTAATCATTTTATTTTGATTTTTGAATCATTAAGTGTTTCCGTTAGATAGTTTACCCATAACCTATGAAGAGGGACAAAAGTGTTGACAGAACATTGTTTTCTAGCAGAATTTGTGAATTTGGAAGAATTTGAATGAAAAACGGACAAGATTTGTAATCAACGGTCAAACGCCTTCATTCCATTTCATTAAACATCACATTTCCTTATAAATATACAGTACCGGCTTAGTCCAATAGTAACAGAAATCACTGATGTTACAGAGTAATTTTATATTCAACAACATTTGGATACTATAGTATGACCGAATGTGTTCCTCAAAGAGAAAAATTAAGAAATTAACCGTCATTTTATTTTGATTAAACCCAAAGGAATTCCTTCAAATTTTTCGACAATGCTTCACATTACACAGTCCACGTCGAAAAGTACGATTTGTTCCTAAAATCCGTGTCTTTTTACGCAATCAGTATTGAGGCAAGGAAGAATAATTACTGAATTTTGCGGTATTGTTGGTTCGTGACTACGACACTGCAAAACTGCTTAAACTGTAGTTGTTGCAAAGATACATGTCCATATTTGGATATAATCCTTTGTCACATAAGTCGAAGTCTTTTTCTTCTTCCTGTTTTTTTTTTTGGGGAGGGGATGAGTCTTTTGGCAAATCGTGTAAACGGCCTTCCGTACAACCATCGAGATATTCTTAAAAATGTAAAATATAAAGCATGGAATTTCAAAATTTGCTCAGAAATTGAAATGAATTAAATGAACATATCATCAGCCTCGAAGTAAATTAAACTATGAAGCAAAATGATTACTATGTAACTTGCTGGTATAGATTGGTTAAAGTACCATCCTTCCCTTTTATTGAAGGCAATGAAATCTTGGTGTTATAAGACTGGCTCTTCGCCCCCCCCCCCCCCCCCATGTATAGTGAGCATCGTCATGAAAATTGATACATCATAATTCTTCTTTCTCTCCTCCCTCTTCTTCCTTCCTCCTCCTCCACCTTTTCCTCCTCCTCCACATTTTCCTCCTCTCCTTCCTCCTTTTTCCTCCTCACTCCTTCCTCCTTCTCCTCCACCTCTTCTCTCCTTTTCCTGCCTCAGCACCTCTTCCAAAATCCTTTTCCACACCTCGTCACCTCATTCCCTCCTCCTTTCTCTTTCATTCATCTTCTTCGTCTTCTTCTCGTCTTCTATATTCTTTTTCTTTGTCTTCATTCCCTTCACGATCTCTAACATCAAAAAGTTCTTAAAAATATTTTCTTCTCCCATGCGCTGTATTTTGAGGGTAAGGACGCGTGACGAGGAAGGGATGTCGGAAGTGTAAACTTTCCACACTCAACACAGTACCCTATCATGTCTAATGACAATCAAGAGAAATGTTGGGGCAGCCAACGTGAGGACATGTCTTGGCATTTTACTTCCGAACCATCATGGTGATACAAAGTTCATGGTATGCAAAATAGGATTCATAAGCTCGGCGCTTCCGCAGAGGTATTGCAATGTGAAGTCAAAATTGCTATTTGAATGCAGACGTAATCGCATGGCGATGAAGATAATATCCTGCCTGGGGGGGGGCGAGGGATTCTCCTTCGAGTGATTAACTGATTTTGTTAAATTCGTCGCCCGAGCGGAGTGGCTAGAGGTATTAGTGTTTCGGGTTTGTCGTATATCTGTCGTATACCTTTTGATCGTGCAGATATCGGCGATATCTGGATTTCTCGAGTGGATTTTAATCATATTCGCCAGGTGTGGCAGCCATGAACTTTAGCCAAGAATCAATAATTGATTAGATTTTAAACGAAACAGTTTATGTATTAAGGTTTAACGGACTGTGACAGGAATACAGCGTTATTTCAAAACATCGAAATATAAAAGCTAGGGAGGTCCAGTGGTAATGTGGTGCTCGGATAGCGAAAGATTGTAAGAGTCGGTAAATGTCGGAAGGTCAGGGTCCTTCATCTTATACATTAAATGTGCTCTCGCTTGGAGTGTGCCAGTGGGAATGAGTTTTGGTATTACGGCAGTGGGAAAGAGATCTGTGAAAGTGGTGGAAAGTAGAGAATTATTGAACACCCATGTCAATAAACCCACGTTAAAAAATAGCATAATTCCGCAGGCATTTCAGCATTCAGTGGTCCAATTACGTTTTGGGGAAATCTAAGCAAATACTGAAAAACATTCTGCAAAAATAAAAGATTTAAGGAGAGGTAAGAGAAGGTGTATAGTACCTTTGGATCTACGGTCAATTTCTTTCACTTTCAGGTCACAGTGCACCAAATTACGTTCCAGGTATGACCCGCATTTAAAATGTGTTCATTAGAAAAGGACTGGGCACTGGCGAAGGTATGTCCATTGTTGAGCTTCAAAGGAAGGAACCAATCAAATAAGAAATAAGCATTATGAAAGTCGTCATAGTACCGTGGTTAGCCCTAAAAATTTAGAGGACAAGTAAAATACCGATGAAAGGAAGATTCTGGACAAAGAGAGGTCGCAACTTGCTGAAACTAATATATGAATGAAATAAACATCCAAAAAACGAGTTTCGATTTTCTCCCCAATAAAACTATGTTTTCAATTCCTGAAGTAGTTGAGATCATTAAAAAGCTATCCCTATATGAGTACTTGCAATAACCAGTTACAATTCTGATCACATATAAAATAAAAACAATGTTTCAGTAGATAACTGTCCGTTCATTTCTGGTGTGTGCTATCCTCCTTATTTGTTTGACAATTATAGAAGACACACGTTCTTCCACGAGCCAGGGGTATCGATGCCCAGTCATAACACTAGATCCCCTGGCAGTACATCAGTCATAATGAGATATACAATCGTGTGAGGAGATACTTAATGTTTAGGCCTTTTAAATCGCAGTGCGCAGTAAACAAACTACGAACGGAGGGGCACAGCGGGGCAC